>JASTWF010000712.1:173697-226983 GCA_030390025.1 Squalus acanthias
CCCCTGGCCCCAGGGTCTGGGGTCTGGAGAAGGGGAATAAAGTCCCACAGTCTCCCCTGGCCCCAGGCCCTGAACAAGGGTCTGGAGAAGGGAATAAAGTCCCACTGTCTCCCCTGGCCCATGCCCTGAACAAGGGTCTGAATAAGGGGAATAAAGTCCCACAGTCTCCCCTGGCCCCAGGCCCTGAACAAGGGACTGGAGAAGGGAATAAAGTCCCACAGTCTCCCCTGGCCCCAGGCCCTGAACAAGGGTCTCGAGAAGGGGAATAAAGTCCCACAGTCTCCCCTGGCCCCAGGCCTGAACAACGGACTGGAGAAGGGGAATAAAGCCCCACAGTCTCCCCTGGCCCCAGGCCCTGAACAAGGGACTGGAGAAGGGGAATAAAGTCCCACAGTCTCCCCTGGCCCAGGGTCTGAACAAGGGACTGGAGAAGGGGAATAAAGTCCCACAGTCTCCCCTGGCCCCAGGGTCTGAACAAGGGACTGGAGAAGGGGAATAAAGTCCCACAGTCTCCCCTGGCCCCAGGGTCTGAACAAGGGTCTGGAGAAGGGGAATAAAGTCCCACAGTCTCCCCTGGCCCCAGGCCTGAACAAGGGTCTGGAGAAGGGGAATAAAGCCCCACAGTCTCCCCTGGCCCCAGGGTCTGAACAAGGGTCTGGAGAAGGGGAATAAAGCCCCACAGTCTCCCCTGGCCCCAGGGTCTGAACAAGGGTCTGGAGAAGGGGAATAAAGTCCCACAGTCTCCCCTGGCCCCAGGCCCTGAACAAGGGTCTGGAGAAGGGGAATAAAGCCCCACAGTCTCCCCTGGCCCCAGGGTCTGAACAAGGGTCTGGAGAAGGGGAATAAAGCCCCACAGTCTCCCCTGGCCCCAGGGTCTGAACAAGGGTCTGGAGAAGGGGAATAAAGTCCCACAGTCTCCCCTGGCCCCAGGTCTGAACAAGGGTCTGGAGAAGGGGAATAAAGTCCCACAGTCTCCCCTGGCCCCAGGGTCTGAACAAGGGTCTGGAGAAGGGGAATAAAGCCCCACAGTCTCCCCTGGCCCCAGGGTCTGAACAAGGGTCTGGAGAAGGGGAATAAAGCCCCACAGTCTCCCCTGGCCCCAGGTCTGAACAAGGGTCTGGAGAAGGGGAATAAAGTCCCACAGTCTCCCCTGGCCCCAGGGTCTGAACAAGGGACTGGAGAAGGGGAATAAAGCCCACAGTCTCCCCTGGCCCCAGGGTCCTGAACAAGGGTCTGGAGAAGGGGAATAAAGTCCCCACAGTCTCCCCTGGCCCCAGGCCCTGAACAAGGGACTGGAGAAGGGGAATAAAGTCCCACAGTCTCCCCTGGCCCCAGGGTCTGAACAAGGGTCTGGAGAAGGGGAATAAAGTCCCACAGTCTCCCCTGGCCCCAGGCCTGAACAAGGGACTGGAGAAGGGGAATAAAGCCCCACAGTCTCCCCTGGCCCCAGGGTCTGAACAAGGGTCTGGAGAAGGGGAATAAAGCCCCACAGTCTCCCCTGGCCCCAGGGTCTGAACAAGGGTCTGGAGAAGGGGAATAAAGCCCACAGTCTCCCCTGGCCCCAGGGTCTGAACAAGGGTCTGGAGAAGGGGAATAAAGTCCCACAGTCTCCCCTGGCCCCAGGCCCTGAACAAGGGTCTGGAGAAGGGGAATAAAGTCCCACAGTCTCCCCTGGCCCCAGGCCCTGAACAAGGGTCTGGAGAAGGGGAATAAAGTCCCACAGTCTCCCCTGGCCCCAGGTCTGAACAAGGGACTGGAGAAGGGAATAAAGTCCCACAGTCTCCCCTGGCCCCAGGGCCTGAACAAGGGTCTGGAGAAGGGGAATAAAGTCCCACAGTCTCCCCTGGCCCCAGGGTCTGAACAAGGGTCTGGAGAAGGGGAATAAAGCCCCACAGTCTCCCCTGGCCCCAGGTCCTGAACAAGGGTCTGGAGAAGGGGAATAAAGCCCCACAGTCTCCCCTGGCCCCAGGGTCTGAACAAGGGTCTGGAGAAGGGGAATAAAGCCCCACAGTCTCCCCTGGCCCCAGGGTCTGAACAAGGGTCTGGAGAAGGGGAATAAAGTCCCACAGTCTCCCCTGGCCCCAGGCCTGAACAAGGGTCTGGAGAAGGGGAATAAAGCCCCACAGTCTCCCCTGGCCCCAGGGTCTGAACAAGGGTCTGGAGAAGGGGAATAAAGCCCCACAGTCTCCCCTGGGCCCAGGGTCTGAACAAGGGTCTGGAGAAGGGGAATAAAGTCCCACAGTCTCCCCTGGCCCCAGGTCTGAACAAGGGTCTGGAGAAGGGGAATAAAGTCCACAGTCTCCCCTGGCCCCAGGGTCTGAACAAGGGTCTGGAGAAGGGGAATAAAGCCCACAGTCTCCACTGGCCCCAGGGTCTGAACAAGGGTCTGGAGAAGGGGAATAAAGCCCCACAGTCTCCCCTGGCCCCAGCGTCTGAACAAGGGTCTGCAGAATGGGAATAAAGTCCCACAGTCTCCCCTGGCCCCAGGATCTGAACAAGGGACAGGAGAAGGGGAATAAAGCCCCACAGTCTCCCCTAGCCCCAGGCCCTGAACATGGGTCTGGAGAAGGGGAATAAAGTCCCACAGTCTCCCCTGGCCCCAGGCCCTGATCAAGGGACTGGAGAAGGGGAATAAAGTCCCACAGTCTCCCCTGGCCCCAGGGTCTGAACAAGGGTCTGGAGAAGGGGAATAAAGTCCCACAGTCTCCCCTGGCCCCAGGCCCTGATCAAGGGACTGGAGAAGGGGAATAAAGCCCCACAGTCTCCCCTGGCCCCAGGGTCTGGGGTCAGGAAAAGGGGAATAAAGCCCCACAGCCTCCCCTGGCCCCAGGGTCTGAACAAGGGTCTGGACAAGGGGAATAAAGCACCACAGTCTCCCCTGGCCCCAGGGTCTGGGGTCTGGAGAAGGGGAATAAAGTCCCACAGTCTCCCCTGGCCCCAGGCCCTGAACAAGGGTCTGGAGAAGGGGAATAAAGTCCCACTGTCTCCCCTGGCCCATGCCCTGAACAAGGGTCTGAATAAGGGGAATAAAGTCCCACAGTCTCCCCTGGCCCCAGGCCCTGAACAAGGGACTGGAGAAGGGAAATAAAGTCCCACAGTCTCCCCTAGCCCCAGGCCCTGAACAAGGGTCTCGAGAAGGGCAATAAAGTCCCACAGTCTCCCCTGGCCCCAGGCCCTGAACAACGGACTGGAGAAGGGGAATAAAGCCCCACAGTCTCCCCTGGCCCCAGGCCCTGAACAAGGGACTGGAGAAGGGGAATAAAGTCCCACAGTCTCACCTGGCCACAGGGTCTGAACAAGGGTCTGGAGAAGGGGAATAAAGTCCCACAGTCTCCCCTGACCCCAGGGTGTGAACAAGGGACTGGAGAAGGGGAATAAAGTCCCACAGTCTCCCCTGGCCCCAGGGTCTGAACAAGGGTCTGGAGAAGGGGAATAAAGTCCCACAGTCTCCCCTGGCCCCAGAGTCTGAACAAGGGTCTGGAGAAGGGGAATAAAGCCCCACAGTCTCCCCTGGCCCCAGGGTCTGAACAAGGGTCTGGAGAAGGGGAATAAAGCCCCACAGTCTCCCCTGGCCCCAGGCCCTGAACAAGGGTCTGGAGAAGGGGAATAAAGCCCCACAGTCTCCCCTGGCCCCAGGGTCTGAACAAGGGTCTGGAGAAGGGGAATAAAGCCCCACAGTCTCCCCTGGCCCCAGGGTCTGAACAAGGGTCTGGAGAAGGGGAATAAAGCCCCACAGTCTCCCCTGGCCCCAGGGTCTGATCAAGGGTCTGGAGAAGGGGAATAAAGTCCCACAGTCTCCCCTGGCCCCAGGGTCTGAACAAGGGTCTGGAGAAGGGGAATAAAGCCCCACAGTCTCCCCTGGCCCCATGGTCTGAACAAGGGTCTGGAGAAGGGGAATAAAGTCCCACAGTCTCCCCTGGCCCCAGGGTCTGAACAAGGGTCTGAAGAAGGGGAATAAAGTCCCACAGTCTCCCCTGGCCCCAGGGTCTGAACAAGGGTCTGGAGAAGGGGAATAAAGTCCCACAGTCTCCCCTGGCCCCAGGGTCTGAACAAGGGTCTGGAGAAGGGGAATAAAGTCCCGACAGTCTCCCCTGGCCCCAGGGTCTGAACAAGGGTCTGGAGAAGGGGAATAAAGCCCAACAGTCTCCCCTGGCCCCAGGGTCTGAACAAGGGTCTGGAGAAGGGGAATAAAGCCCCACAGTCTCCCCTGGCCCCAGGTCTGAACAAGGGTCTGCAGAAGGGGAATAAAGCCCCACAGTCTCCCCTGGCCCCAGGGTCTGAACAAGGGACTGGAGAAGGGGAATAAAGCCCCACAGTCTCCCCTGGCCCCAGGCCCTGAACAAGGGTCTGGAGAAGGGGAATAAAGTCCCACAGTCTCCCCTGGCCCCAGGGTCTGAACAAGGGTCTGGAGAAGGGGAATAAAGTCCCACAGTCTCCCCTGGCCCCAGGGTCTGAGGGTCTGGAGAAGGGGAATAAAGCCCCACAGCCTCCCCTGGCCCCAGGGTCTGAACAAGGGTCTGGACAAGGGGAATAAAGCACCACAGTCTCCCCTGGCCCCAGGGTCTGGGGTCTGGAGAAGGGGAATAAAGTCCTACAGTCTCCCCTGGCCCCAGGCCCTGAACAAGGGTCTGGAGAAGGGGAATAAAGTCCCACATTCTCCCCTGGCCCATGCCCTGAACAAGGGTCTGAATAAGGGGAATAAAGTCCCACAGTCTCCCCTGGCCCCAGGCCCTGAACAAGGGACTGGAGAAGGGAAATAAAGTCCCACAGTCTCCCCTGGCCCTAGGCACTGAACAAGGGTCTCGAGAAGGGGAATAAAGTCCCACAGTCTCCCTGGCCCCAGGGTCGTGAACAAGGGTCTGGAGAAGGGGAATAAAGCCCCACAGTCTCCCCTGGCCCCAGGGTCTGAACAAGGGGCTGGAGAAGGCGAATAAAGCCCCACAGTCTCCCGTGTCCTGGGGTCTGAACTAGAGTCTGGAGAAGGGGAATAAAGTCCCACCGTCTCCCCTGGCCCCAGGGTCTGAACAAGGGTCTGGAGAAGGGGAATAGAGCCCCACAGTCTCCCCTGGCCCCAGGCCCTGAACAAGGGTCTGGAGAAGGGGAATAAAGCACCACAGTCACCCCTGGGCCCAGGCCCTGAACAAGGGTCTGGAGAAGGGGAATAAAGCCCCACAGTCTCCCCTGGCCCCAGGGTCTGAACAAGGGTCTGGAGAAGGGGAATAAAGCCCCACAGGCTCAGGGGCCCAGCGTGCAGGTGCAGGGGCGGATGATTGACAGTCCCACAGTGTGTTTGTGCCGAGCATGCGCGGTGCGGACCCAGCAGGAGTGGGCGGGGCCATGTGACGCATGCGCGGTTTCAGCGGCGGCTGGAGCGCGGGGGCTTGTGTGTATTTCAACCAACCTGGGCAGCAGCTGGGCCTGAAAAAAAGCTTCACTGCCCCTGGGCTTGGAAAGGGGGACATGAGACAGCTTTCTCCCTCTTACCCCTTTCTAAACTCCGTTTACAGGGTGTTAGTCCTGGAGCGTTTACAGACAGGAAGCTCAAGGGACGTGCAACGAGACCTGGGTGTCCTTGTGCACCAGTCGCTGAAGGTAAGCATGCATGTGCAGCAGGCGGTTCAGAAGGCATATGGTGTGTTGGCCTTCATAGCGAGAGGATTCGAGTACAGGAGCAAGGAGGCCTTGCTGCAGTTGTACAAGGCCTTGGTGAGACCACACCTTGAGTATTGTGTGCAGTTTTGGTCGCCTTATCTGAGGAAGGACGTTCTTGCCATGGAGGGAGTGCAGTGAAGATTCACCAGACTGATACCTGGGATGGCAGGAATGACGTATGAGGAGAGATTGGGACGATTGGGCTTATATTCGCTGGAGTTTAGAAGAATGAAAGGGGATTTCATTGATACTTACAAAATTCTAACAGGACTAGACAGACTAGATGCAGGAAGGATGTTCCTGATGGCGGGGGAGTCCAGAACCAGGGCTCACAGTCTAAAGATAAGGGGTAAGCCATTTAGGACTGAGATGAGGAGGAATTTCTTCACCCAGAGAGTGGTGAACCTGTGGAATTCTCTACCACAGAAGGCAGTTGAGGCCAATTCATTAAATATATTCAAGAAGGAGTTAGATATATTTCTTAAGGCTAAAGGGATCAAGGGATATGGGGAGAAAGCAGGGACAGGGTACTGAATTTGGATGATCAGCCATGATCGCATTGAATGGCGGAGCAGGCTCGAGGGGCCAAATGGCCTACTCCTGCTCCTATCTTCTATGCTTCTATGTTTTTTAAGCCAAACATCAGGACAAGATCTGACAGAGTTGCTCGATTGATAGAATCATAGAATGGTTACAGCACAGAATGAGGCCATTCGGCCCGTCGAGCCCGTGCCGGCTCTCTGCAAGAGCACTTCAGCTAGTCCCACTGCCCCACCCTTGCCCCGGAGCCCTGCAAATGTTTTTCTTTCAGATACTGATCCAACTCTCTTTTGAAAGCCATGATTGAGTCTGCCTCCACCACCCTTTCAGGCAGTGCCTGCCAGATCCTAACCACTCACTGCGTAAAAAAGTGTTTCCTCATGTCGCCTTTGGTTCTTTTGCCAATCACCTTAAATCTGTGTCCTCTGGTTCTCGACCCTTCTGCCAATTGGAACAGTTTACATAAGAACATGAGAAATACGAGCAGGCGTAGGCCATTTGGATCCTCGAGCCTGCTCCGCCATTCAAGAAGATCATGGCTGATCTTCTACCTCAACTCCACTTTCCTGCACTATCCCCATATCCCTTGATTCCCTTAATATCCAAAAGTCTATCGATCTCTGTCTTGAATATACTCAACGACTGAGCCTCCACAGCCCTCTGGGGCAGAGAATTCCAAAGATTCACTACCCTCTGAGTGAAGAAATTTCTCCTCATCTCAGTCCTAAATGGCCGACCCCTTATTCTGAGACTGTGACCCCTGGTTCTAGACTCCCCAGCCAGGGGAAACATCCTCCCTGCATCTACCCTGTCAAGCCCTGTAAAAAAAATTGTTTCAATCTATCTACTCTGTCCAGACCCTTTATGATTTTGAACCCCTCTATCTAATCTCCTCTCAATCTTCTGTGCTCCAAGGAGAACAATCCGAGTTTCTCCAGTCTATCCAGTAACTGAAGTCTCTCATCCCTTTCTCAACCTGCTCTGCCACCTTCAATGATTTGTGTACATATACCCCGAGGTCTCTCTGTTCATGCACCTCCTTTAGGATTGTACCCTTTATTTTATATTTCCTCTCAGTCTTTCTACCAAAATGTATCACTTCACACTTTTCTGTGTTAAATTTCACCTGCCACGTGTCTGCCCATTCCACCAGCCTGTCTATGTCCTCTTGAAGTCTATCACTATCCTCCTCACTGTTCACTATACTTCCAAGTTTTGTGTCATCTGCAAATTTTGAAATAGTGCCCTGTACACCCAAGTCCAAGTCATTAATATATATCAAGAGAAGCAGTGGTCCACGTACCGAGCCCTGGGAACATCACTGCGTACCTTCCTCCAGCCCGTTAAAGTGAGGCCCTGTCTGCTCTCTCAGGTGGACGTAAAAGATCCCAAGGCACTCTTTCGATGAAGAGTAGGGGAGTTATTCCCCCGTGTCCTGGCCAATATTTATCCCTCAATCCCTGGATCCGAAAACTACTGAACTCCGTCTTCCCTCCTGAAGTCTACAGGCTCTAAAACTGAAGCTTGGTGTCCCTCAGTCCCTACTCCTGCCCTTCTCTCCTCCTCTTTTCCCCCTTGGTTGTGTTCCACACTCTGGGCCTTGGGCCTTGCCCGGGGATTCTCAGTATGAACAGGTGGGGTGTGTTTTGAGGACAGGGTGTCTCCGCTCTCCACCTCTTTCCCCGGGGTGTGTCCACAATCTGGGCCTGGGGCCTTGCCCGGGTGTGTCCACACTCTGGGCCTTGGGCCTTGCCCGGGGATTCTCAGTATGAACAGGTGGGGTGTGTTTTGAGACAGGGTGTCTCCGCTCTCCACCTTTAAAGGGACAAGGAGACGACCAGCTGGGCTGAATGGCCCTGCTTTATGACATCACTGCAGTGCCGAGCAACCAACCTCCCTGAGCCCTGCTCATTATGGGCTTGCAGTGTTTGATGGGACAGTGTAGAGGGAGCTTTACTCTGTATCGAACCCGTGCTGTACCTGCCCTGGGAGTGTTTGATGGGAGAGTGTAGAGGGAGCTTTACTCTGTATCTAACCCGTGCTGTACCTGCCCTGGGAGTGTTTGATGGGGATAGTTTAGAGGGAGCTTTACTCTGTATCTAACCCATGCTGTACCTGCCCTGGGAGTGTTTGATGGGACAGTGTAGAGGGAGCTTTACTCTGTATCTAACCTGTGCTGTACCTGCCCTGGGAGTGTTTGATGGGACAGTGTAGAGGGAGCTTTACTTTGTATCTAACCCGTGCTGTACCTGCCCTGGCAGTGTTTGATGGGCATGTGTAGAGGGAGCTTTACTTTGTATCTAACCTATGCTGTACCTGCCCTGGGAGTGTTTGATGGGACAGTGTAGAGGGAGCTTTACTCTGTATCTAACCCATGCTGTGCCTGCCCTGGGAGTGTTTGATGGGACAGTGTTGAGGGAGCTTTACTCTGTATCTAACCCGTACTGTACCTGCCCTGGGAGTGTTTGATGGGACAGTGTAGAGGGAGCTTTACTCTGTATCTAACCCGTGCTGTACCTGTCCTGGGACTGTGGAGAGGGATGTCAGGTCCAGGTACAGTTTCATTTTTACCATCACTTGCACCAATCACCACCCACTGGAGGTTTATATCAGGAGCTTCTGTGTGATGGTGAGGTGATCACTGGACAATAACGTGCAGAGACTGGTGGGTGGCTGCTCATTATCCTCGGTGTGATTTAATCCCCTTTCCCACTGAATACTGCGGACAGACAGGCTCACCTTGGGAACGGAATGGTCAGTGTGACATCACTTTCTAAACAAGAGCCCACAAGACAATGGGTTCTCAATAAATGTTAAAGGGATTCAAAGGCAAATGGTATGTTGGCCTTCACTGCGAGAGGATTCGACTACAGGAGCAAGGATGTCTTGCTGCAGCTGTACAGGGCCTTGGTGAGACCACACCTTGAGTATTGTGTGCAGTTTTGGTCGCCTTATCTGAGGAAGGATGTTCTTGCCATGGAGGGAGTTCAGCGAAGATTCACCAGGCTGATACCTGGGATGGCAGGAATGACGTATGAGGAGAGATTGGATCGATTGGGCTTGTATTTGCTAGAGTTTAGAAGAATGAGAGGGGATCTCATTGAAACTTATAAAATTCTAACAGGACTAGACAGACTAGATGCAGGAAGGATGTTCCCGATGGCGGGGGAGTCCAGAACCAGGGGTCACAGTCTAAGGATAAGGGGTAAGCCATTTAGGACTGAGATGAGGAGGAATTTCTTCACCCAGAGAGTGGTGAACCTGTGGAATTCTCTACCACAGAAGGCAGTTGAGGCCAATTCATTAAATATATTCAAGAAGGAGATAGATATATTTCTTAAGGCTAAAGGGATCAAGGGATATGGGGAGAAAGCAGGGACAGGGTACTGAATTTGGATGATCAGCCATGAAACATAGAAGATAGGAGCAGGAGTAGGCCATTCGGCCCCTCGAGCCTGCTCCGCCATTCAATGCGATCACGGCTGATCATCTTGATCTGAACTGGGTTCAATGTGAGACAGTTCGGGGAGTCAGGCATCATTCACCCCTAGACCTACACTGACAGGTTAAACCCCAGACGGCTCCTTAGGAAGGATTGCTCTGGTTCCTCACCATATATGTGTCAGGATACTGAAACCCAGCTTTCTCACAGTCCACTCCTGGAGGCCCCACTCCCTGAGCCTACAACCTTCAGCAGGGTCAGTGCTGGAGTTCCGCAGCGGGAGTGATCCCAGAGTAACTGTCAGGATCGCACCCCGTGGATGTTCCGGGTCGTGTATTTTTAGTTATCCTGGTGTGTAACACGCACACATCAATAAAACAGGGAATTCCTGGAAACACGCTGCAGGTCCTTCTTTATCTGGAGATCAAATGTCTGTTCTATAATTGTACCAGCAGTTAACAGGCTCCTGTGAACTCCTCCCTCTGCTATTTTAATGCAGACTTTAACCAATTTATTTTAAACGGGTTTATTTTAAATGAGCTAACACCTGCCTTAAAATGGTAGACTCAGGACTGTCTCACACACATATTAAATCTTTGTGGAATAATTACCAGTCATTTTTAGACTGGAAACTTAACCCTGCCGTTTCACTTTCAGTCAGGAACAGATCGCAGTTTGACACCAATCTCTGATTTGACAGCACGTTTCCAGCATTCACCGTTGTTCTTCCTGACTCTAAACACAGTTGTAAAGGAGCCTTCTGTTCCGTGCCCAGGAGCTCTGA
The DNA here is from genome assembly GCA_030390025.1 of Squalus acanthias. Classification (NCBI taxonomy): domain Eukaryota; kingdom Metazoa; phylum Chordata; class Chondrichthyes; order Squaliformes; family Squalidae; genus Squalus; species Squalus acanthias. The sequence continues at coordinate 184,116 of JASTWF010000712.1, forward strand.
CCCATGAGAGAGAGCGGCTGGGACACATTCCTTACAGGCCTCAAGATTAACCTGCACGGGGACATTGCTGTCAGTGAAGAGAGACGAGAAAGACCAAAGTGCCGTTTGCCCCTCTCAGTGTGGCCCTGAAGGACTGTGTCCAGGCTGTAGTTCTGTTCCCGCCGTACGATCCTCCCCCCAGATTGTCCTTTCTGAGCTCCAGCCAGGTGATGCTAAACACTCAGGTGGGAACAACAAAAATCCACAACAATGTGATTAAAGCAAACTGGTTTATATGACAGATATCCAGAATATTAAACTCCAGCCCAGTTACAGGGGTTATTAACATCAGCAGAAACAACCTCAACTGTCAGAATGAACACGATTCAGTCCGGGATGTGATTAACAGGAGCAATAACATCAGAATCCAACCCCTGCAGTCACTTGTGAATTCGCTGGTGTCTCATCAGGTGGGATGAACACGTGAATCCCTTCCCACACACGGAGCAGGTGAACGGTCTCTCCCCAGTGTGAACTCGCTGGTGTGTCAGCAGGTCGGATGATTGAGTGAATCCCTTCCCACACTCAGAGCAGGTGAACGGCCTCTCCCCAGTGTGAACTCGCTGGTGTCTCAGCAGGCTGGATGAAGTAATGAATCCCTTCCCACACTCGGAGCAGGTGAACGGTCTCTCCCCAGTGTGAACTCGCTGGTGCTGCAGCAGGTGGGATGAATCAGTGAATCCCTTCCCACAGTCAGAGCAGGTGAATGCCCTCTCCCCAGTGTGAACTCGCTGATGTGTCAGCAGGTGGGATGACTGAGTGAATCCCTTCCCACACTCGGAGCAGGTGAACGGACTCTCCCCGGTGTGAACTCGTCGATGAGTTTCCAGCTCACACGGGTAGTTGAATCACTTCCCACAGTCCCCACATTCACACGGTTTCTCCCCGGTGTGACTGCGCTTGTGTCTCGACAGGCCAGAGGATCGGCTGAAGCCTCGTCCACACACAGAACACGTGTACGGTTTCTCCCCGCTCTGAACGGTGCTTTCTGCTTCCATGTTCCAAGGTCCTGATGAATTGAGTGACTCTGTCAGATCTTGAAGTGATGTTTGGTTTGAGTTTCCCGTCTGCAAATCCTCCCCTTCTAACACCCTGCAAAATTAATTTAAAACAGGAAAAAGGGAGGGTGAGAGAGAACCCACAAAAACACAAAGGCAGGTTGTGAAATTGAGCTGAATGAATCTGGGAATTTGTGGGGCCGGCACTTGAAAAAAGTGACCATGAAAGCTGCCGGATTGTCGTAAAAACCCAACTGGTTCACTAATGTCCTTCAGGGAAGGGAACCCGCCACCCGGTCTGGGCCTACACAAGACTCTGGCCTCTATGGGAGGAGAGAGAGCGAGTTGGGAGGGGGAGCTGTGAAGGAGTTACTTTATACATCTGCAACTCGACTAGACCTTAGACAGCACCTCCCAAACACGCGCCCTCCACCACCTAGAAGGACAAGGGCAGCAGGTGCATGGGAACACCATCACCTCCCAGTTCCCCTCCAAGTCACACACTATCCTGACTTGGACATATATCGCCGTTCCTACATCGTCGCTGGGTGTAAATCCTGGAACTCCTCACCTAACAGCATTCTGAGAGTACCAGAACTGTCCACAGTACTCCAGGTGTGGTCTCACCAAGGCCCTATATAATTGCAGGAAGAATTCTTTACTCTTATACCCCAATGCATTTGTAATAAAGGCTAACTTACCATTTGCTTGCTGTACCTGCATGTTAACTTTCTGTGATTCGTGTACAAGGACACGCAGGTCCCTCTGAATACCAACATTTCCGAGTCTCTCACCATTTAAAAAATATTCTGCTTTTCTATTTTTCCCACCAAAGTGGATAACTTCACATTTCTCCACATCTGCCACGTTCTTGCCCACTCACTTAACCTGTCTATATCCCTTTGCAGGCTCTTTGTGTCCCTCCTCACAGCTTACTGTCCCACCGAGCTTTGTATCATCAGCAAACTTGGATACATTTCACTTGGTCCCCTCATCGAAGTCATTGATACAGATTGTAAATAGCTGAGGCCCAAGCATTGATCCTTGCTGTACCCGACTAGTTACAGCCTGCCAACCCGAAAGTGACCCGTTTATCCCTACTCTCTGTTTTCTGCCCGTTAACCAATCCTCAATCCATGCTAATATTTTACCCCAACCCCATGAGCCCTAATTTAGTGAAATAACCTCTTGTGTATCATTCTGTGATTCTATGAAATCTGCGTTCTTCCCACTCGGGCCTCTTGTACAACCCCCACTCCCTAGGCTCCACCATTGGCAGCCGTGCCTTCAGTTACCTCGGCCCCAAGATCTTTGACCAAGTCTTTGGTCACCTGTCCGAATCTCTCCTTCTTGGGCTCGGAGTCAGTTTTTGACGGATTTCACTCTTGTGAAGGGCCTTGGAACGTTTTACTACATTAAAGGCGCTATGTAAATGCAAGTTGTTGTTGGTGTGCTGCCATTGGCCTCAGCTTCGCCAGACAGAATCAGCCAGGGACGGCAGCTGTGCTGCTCCCCATGGTCGAAGTGCTGGCAGCTCATAGTATCGGCTCACAGCTCAGAATTACCACTCGGCAAGGTACTGGAGGGCAAACAGTGACTGGGACCGAACCCCACCATCACACAGCACCTTCAGTACAGGCTCACAGCTCAGAATTACCACTCGGCAAGGTACTGGAGGGCAAACAGTGACTGGGGCCGAACCCCACCATCACACAGCACCTTCAGTATAGGCTCACAGCTCAGAATTACCACTCGGCAAGGTACTGGAGGGCAAGCAGTGACTGGGGCCGAACCCCACCATCACACAGCACCTTCAGTATAGGCTCACAGCTCAGAATTACCACTCGGCAAGGTACTGGAGGGCAAACAGTGACTGGGGCTGAACCCCACCATCACACAGCACCTTCAGCAGAGAAAGGGAGAAAAATCCGAGCCTGCGATGAATCTGGATTTCAAACAGCGAGGATGTGGTGAGGAGTGGGAGTGTGTGGGACGGGGGATTTACAGATTAGGAGGAACAAGAGAGGAAAGAATGTTCCAGAGAAACTAGAACTGTCTGTTCAGAATTTCTACCCTGGCCCGACAGTGATGACTTTTGTAAATTATGAAGACAGGTTGCATGGACTAGGCGTCTACTCCCTTGAATATAGAAGATTAAGCGGTGATCTAATTGAGGTGTTTAAGATGATTAAAGGAGTTGATCGGGTAAACAGAGAGAAACTATTTCCTCTGGTGGGGGAGTCCACAGCAAGGGGACATAACCTTCAAATCAGAGCCAGGCCGTTCAGGGGTGATGTCAGGAAGCACTTCTTCACACAAAGGCTACTGGAAATCTGGAACTCTCTCCCCCAAAAACTGCTGCGGCTGGGGTCAATAGAAAATCTCAAAACTGAGCGTGCAAGATTTTTGTTAGTCAAGGGTACTGAGGGTTACGGAACGAAGGTGGGTAGATAGAGCTCAGACACAGATCAGCCAGGATCTAATTGAATGAGGGAACAGGCTCGATGTGCTGAATGGCCTCCTCCTGTTCCTACTTACAGTAATGATTTTTGTAAACAGCTTTTACAGGATATTAGGAGGGGAGGAGATGCAGACAGGATTAATCCTGGGCCCCTCCTGTTCTGATGACAGACTGAACCAATCACACAGCTCGGTCTCAGATTGAATTATTCCTCTCTCCAGCCTCTAACCGAGGAAACTTCTAACACTGAGGCTGAAATTCCACTTCCGTGAGCCGGGGGAGCAGGCAGTGCTGGGCACAGAGGGAGCGGCAAACCGGGTTCAGAGTGGGCACGCTGGGATTGCCCTTTCCTGAGTTTTACAGTGAGCATGAGGATTCCAACCCTGGGACTGTACATGGCGATTCCAACCCTGGGACTGTACATGGGGATTCTAACCCTGGGACTGTACATGGGGATTCTAACCCTGGGACTGTACATGGGGATTCCAACCCTGGGACTGTACATGGGGATTCCAACCCTGGGACTGTACATGGGGATTCTAACCCTGGGACTGTACATGGGGATTCTAACCCTGGGATTGTACATGGGGATTCTAACCCTGGGATTGTACATGGGGATTCTAACGCAGGGACTGTACATGGGGATTCTAACCCTGGGATTGAACATGGGGATTCAACCCTGGGACTGTACATGGGGATTCTAACCCTGGGACTGTACATGGGGATTCTAACCCTGGGACTGTACATGGGGATTCTAACCCTGGGACTGTACATGGGGATTCTAACGCAGGGACTGTACATGGGGATTCTAACCCTGGGATTGTACATGGGGATTCTAACCCTGGGACTGTACATGGGGATTCCAACCCTGGGACTGTACATGGGGATTCTAACCCTGGGACTGTACATGGGGATTCCAACCCTGGGACTGTACATGGGGATTCTAACCCTGGGATTGTACATGGGGATTCTAACCCTGGATTGTACATGGGGATTCTAACCCTGGGACTGTACATGGGGATTCTAACCCTGGGACTGTACATGGGGATTCTAACCCTGGGACTGTACATGGGGATTCTAACCCTGGGACTGTACATGGGGATTCTAACCCTGGGATTGTACATGGGGATTCCAACCCTGGGAATGTACATGGGGATTCTAACCCTGGGACTGTACATGGGGATTCTAACCCTGGGATTGTACATGGGGATTCCAACCCTGGGAATGTACATGGGGATTCTAACCCTGGGACTGTACATGGGGATTCTAACCCTTGGAATGTACATGGGGATTCCAACCCTTGCATTGTACATGGGGATTCCAACTCTGGGAATGTACATGGGGATTCCAACCCTGGGACTGTACATGGGGATTGCAACCCTGGGACTGTACATGGGAATTCTAACCCTGGGACTGTACATGGGGATTCTAACCCTGGGACTGTACATGGGGATTTCAACCCTGGGACTGTACATGGGGATTCTAACCCTGGGACTGTACATGAGGATTCTAACCCTGGGACTGTACATGGGGATTCCTATCCTGGGACTGTACATGGGGATTCTAACCCTGGGACTGTACATGGGGATTCTAACCCTGGGACTTTACAAGGGGGCCCAGCTCTGGGGCTCTTCTGTTACAATTGTGTTGGATGTTAAACGTATGCTCTGCTTTTACCAGCGCCTTCAGGAGAGATGGTGAGAAATCTGAGGTGTGGAAAGTTTGAATCAAATAACTCTATCAATGATTTACTCTCCCGGGCACTGAAGCCCCGCCACATTTTGCTCCTGCACGAAGATGGCAGATAATAGGCTTTGCTACTCACTGAATCAAGATGGCGGTGCGCTGAACCCTCCCGCTTCCCTGCACAAAGATCTGCTCAGACGAGGAGGAACGCGATGGACACCTACGGACACTGAAAGACGCTCTCGTAAGAACGGGATATGACGCTCGACTCGTCGATCGACAGTTCCGACGGGCCACAGCGAAAAACCGCATAGACCTCCTCAGAAGACGAACACGGGACACAACCAACAGAGTACCCTACGTCGTCCAGTACTTCCCCGGAGCGGAAAAACTACGCCATGTTCGTCGCAGCCTTCAACATGTCATTGATGATGACGAACACCTTGCTAAGGCCATCCCCACGCCTCCACTACTCGCCTTCAAGCAGCCGCCTAACCTCAAAAGTACCATCATTCACAGCAGATTACCCATCTTTCAGGAGAACAGCAACCACGACACCACACAACCCTGCCACGGCAACCTCTGCAAGACATGCCAGATCATGGACACAGATACCATCATCACACGTGAGGACACTACCCACCAGGTACATGGTACATACTCATGTGACTCGGCCAACGTTGTCTACCTGATACGTTGCAGTAAAGGATGCCCCAGAGCATGGTACATCGGCGAGACCATGCAGACACTGAGACAACGTATGAACGGACACCGCACAACAATCGCCAGGCAGGAGGGTTGCCTCCCAGTCGGGGAACACTTCAGCAGTCAGGGGCATTCAGCCTCGGATCTGCGGGTAAGCGTTCTCCAAGGCGGCCTTCGGGATACATGACAGCGCAAAATCATAGAGCAGAAACTGATAGCCAAGTTCCGCACTCATGAGGATGGCCTCAATCGCGATATCGGGTTCATGTCACGATACAGATCGTGATTTGACATAATGGAAGGTCTTTCCAGCCTTTTTTTTAAAAAAAAACTAACACAAGAACCAAACTCAACTGCAGAGGATATGCAGCCAGCAGGTGTTTTGACACGTTGGACCCCCTGGGACACATCTCATTGTCTTGGCTGTGCTCTTAGTGTGTCTTTGATGTAGGGAAAGATTTGAATACATTTTTTCTGTGTTTATATTGTGAATTCTGGGAGATTCTCTCACAGCTACTCTACCTGAGGAAGAAGCTTGTAATTTTAAATAAATCTGTTGGACTATAACCTGGTGTTGTGCGACTTCTCATTTCTGCACAAAGATGGCGGCCATTATCCTGGGCCTGTGTCCGGGAGAAGACCCGAAGCTGCAAACGCGGGACCTTCAGGTTATTATTCGGGGCTTGCGGCCTGCACCAGTTGTTTGTGAAGCCTCCCCGCCCACCCGCCGGTCCATTACTCCGCTCCCGCAGGTCGTTTCTGACCCATTTTTTGGAGACCAAGTCGCCACTGCGCTCATCCGGCATTACCCGCGCCTGCGCACTGGGCTCCTGTAGACTGTGTGCGGCACATTCTCCCCCGCGGGGAATGCTGGGTAAAAGCCCCGCCATTGAAAGGCCGCTTCAGTGAATAGAACAGAATTTACTGAGATTACATTGAGCACTGAACCTTGTTAATTCTAGCAGTTAGAGTGTATTTCTGCTGATCTTAATAACCCCTATACCTGGGCTGGAGATTGATATTCTGTATAAATATTGAATAAATCAGCTTTGTTTCAAGCTCACAGTGCGTCGAATATTTAATTGATGTTCTGTTACCCACTGTACAATTTTGGGCCTTTTCTTCCTCTAGATTATAATACTTCTCATCTAGTTCACCTTCTACCACATCAAGCCCAAAGCGTGTTCCGTTTGAGTGTATGGCTTGTGGGTGTAATAGTGTCTCACTTTATACTCACCTGACGTTACTTTGAACCACCGCTTTATTGAACTACAGCAATAGCAAAATACGGTGGATGCTGGAAATCTGAAATAACATAGAAAATGATGGATCACTCAGCACCATCGAGGAGAAAGAAACAGAGTCAACGTTTCCAGTCGGGGACCCTTGGTCAGAACAGCTTTATTGAACTATCTTGCATAAGATCTGAAATGTTATTTTCTGTATCATGTAACATTTTTATTATCCGATTTAGTAATAATCCTCCACACATATTGCATGTGATAGGCTTTGAAATATTCTGATCTTTGTAATTGTCATTGCTGATTTTGATGATCTTGTTGATTTAATCTGTTGTTACTAACATACCTTGTACTATTTCTTTAATGGAGATATTTGTTTAACATACTTCCTTTATCAGGTCATCAGCTCCTGCATTGACCCCTGTCAACAATCCTTAGTTAGGGGCTGGGGTTCGGGTGTAGGTTTCGGTGTTAGTGGTTGTGGTTTGTGGTTATTGGTTAGGATTGTGGTTAGTGGTTGGGGGTAGTCAATAGGATATTAAGCTGAGGAGATAGTGATTGAGGTTAGACACCATTATTGACAATGCCAGTGTCACTGGATGTGTCCTTTTTCATTTCATGTTTTTCAACCTCATGCAGACGAGTCACAAAACAGCCTCACGAATTGTTCATTCAAGGTACCTTCTTTCCTGTGCAAGCCTCATTTCCTCCCTTCTTTCACATCTCTACATTTCCCACAGAAAAAGACATCAGGGACATTAGATTTTGGGATTTTGGGACAAGAACAGGCGGATCCAGGTGTTGCGCTGGTTACATCCAATCATCAGCCTGCCTGAAAAGGGCTTGTGAGAATAACCTGTCACCAGGCCCCACCAGTCGCCATCTGATTCCACCATCATATCTTCATCCATTACCCACCTTTCACCCTCACTGAAGCTGATTTCACCTCCATGACCATTCCCCATACTGAGGCTCTCTGATTCTCATTTTATCGACTCAGTGTAAGTGGTCCCTGGATTTGGTGTATCAGTGTAAGTGGTCCCTGGATTTGGTGTCTCAGTGAAAGTGAGCTGATTTCACCTCCATGACCATTCCCCATTCTGAGGCTTTCTGATTCACATTTTATAGACTCAGTGTAAGTGGTCCCTGGATTTGGTGTCACACTGTAAGTGGTCCCTGGATTTGGTGTCACACTGTAAGTGGTCCCTGGATTTGGGGCCACAGTGTTGGCCTTGGATTTGGTGTCACAGTGTAAGAGACCCCTGGAATTGTTGTCTCAGAGTAAGTGGTCCCTGGATTTTGTGTCACATTGTAAGTGGTCCCTGGATTTGGTGTCACAGTGTAAGAGATCCCTGACTTTGGTGTCTCAATTGAAGGGGTCACTGGATTTGGTGTCTTACTGTAAGTGGTCCCTCGATTTGGGGTCACGGGGTAAATGGTCCCTGGATTTGCTATGAGGCTGTGATTAGAGGTTCAGTGCACAGGGGCGGGGGGCGGGTCCTGGGGTTAGGATTCTTTCACCCGGCAACATTGACATCATTGGGTGATTGCCCATGGGGTTTAAATCTCCGGCATGTTTGTGTTTCAACAGCAATTCCTCACTGGAACTGAGTGCAAACCCGCAGCCCAGCAATGTGTTCAGCATAGAATGATCCCACACGAACCTATTCCCCATTAACACTGTCGATATTAATTCACCAGAAACAGCCCAGTGCCCACAAGTAACTGCAGCCCCGCATCTGACATCAGTTAAACACACAATTCAAAATATTGTAAAAAGAAAATAAACATTATAGTTCAACAGAATCTATTAATGGCCAGTGAAACCCTCTCACCCCAACTCCTCTTTCACCCCTACTCTCCAACCCCCCTCACCCCAACTCCTCTTTCACCCCTACTCTCCAACCCCCTCACCCCAACTCCTCTTTCACCCCTACTCTCCAACCCACCTCACCCCAACTCCTCTTTCACCCCTACTCTCCAACCCCCCTCACCCCAACTCCTCTTTCACCACTACTCTCCAACCCCCCTCACCCCAACTCCTCTTTCACCCCTACTCTCCAACCCCCCTCACCCCAACTCCTCTTTCACCCCTACTCTCCAACTCCCCTCACCCCAACTCCTCTTTCACCCCTACTCTCCAACTCCCTTCACCCCAACTCCTCTTTCACCCCTACTCTCCAATCCCCCACACCCCAACTCCTCTTTCACCCCTACTGTCCAACCCCCCTCACCCCAACTCCTCTTTCACCCCTACTCTCCAACCCCTCTCACCCCAACTCCTCTTTCACCCCTACTCTCCAACCCCCCTCACTCCAACTCTTCTTTCACCCCTACTCTCCAAACCCCCTCACCCCAACTCCACTTTCACCCCTACTCTCCAACCCCCCTCACCCCAACTCCTCTTTCACCCCTACTGTCCAACCCCCCTCACCCCAACTCCTCTTTCACCCCTACTCTCCAACCCCCTCACCCCAATTCCTCTTTCACCCCTACTCATAAACCCCTCACCCAAACACCTCTTTCACCCCTACTCTCCAACGCCCTTTCATCTTCCATTGATATTTGGAACCTGTCAGAATTTGAAAGATATTTACAAATGATTTGATTGTTTCTTAGAGTTGGGATCTTTCTTCATTCTGTTGCCTTCTGATTGAAATGAAACCGACAGTTTTTAGCAGTCGGGATTTGAAAGGAATTTTCTTTTTATTACACTAGGCCCTGTCTCTGTTTATATTACACAAGACCCTGTCTCTGTTAATATTACACTGGACCTTGTCTCTGTTTATATTACACTAGATCCTGTCTCTGTTTATATTACACTAGACCCTGTCTCTGTTTATATTGCACTAGACCCTGTCTCTGTTTATATTACACTAGACCCTGGCACTGTTTATATTACACTAGACCTTGTATCTGTTTATATTACACTGGACCCACAGTATAAAGCCCCACAGCCTCCCCTGGCCCCAGGGTCTGAACAAGGGTCTGGAGAAGGGGAATAAAGCCCCACAGTCTCCCCTGGCCCCAGGGTCTGAACAAGGGACTGGAGAAGGGGAATAAAGCCCCACAGTCTCCCCTGGCCCCAGGGTCTGAACAAGGGACTGGAGAAGGGGAATAAAGCCCCACAGTCTCCCCTGGCCCCAGGGTCTGAACAAGGGACTGGAGAAGGGGAATAAAGTCCCACAGTCTCCCCTGGCCCCAGGGTCTGAACAAGGGTCTGGAGAAGGGGAATAAAGCCCCACAGGCTCAGGGGCCCAGCACGCAGGTGCAGGGGCGGATGATTGACAGTCCCACAGGGTGTGTGTGTGGGTTCCGAGCATGCGCGGTGCGGGCCGAGCGGGAGTAGGCGGGGCCATGTGACGCATGCGCGGTGTCAGCGGCGGCCGGACCCCGGGGGCTTGTGGGTATTTCAACCAACCTGGGTAGCAGCTGGGGTTGAAAATCAGCTTCACTGCCCCTGGGCTGGGAAAGGGGGACATGAGACAGCTTTCTCCCTCTTACCCCTTTCTACACTCCGTTTACAGGGTGTTAGAAGTAGAGCGTTTACAGACAGGAAGCTCAAGGGACGTGCAACGAGACTTGGGTGTCCTTGTGCACCAGTCGCTGAAGGTAAGCATGCAGGTGCAGCAGGCGGTTCAGAAGGCAAATGGTACGTTGGCCTTCATAGCGAGAGGATTCGAGTACAGGAGCAAGGATGTCTTGCTGCAGTTGTACAGGGCCTTGGTGAGACCACACCTTGAGTACTGTGTGCAGTTTTGGTCGTCTTATCTGAGGAAGGATGTTCTTGCCATGGAGGGAGTGCAGCGAAGATTCACCAGGTTGATACCTGGGATGGCAGGAATGACGTATGAGGAGAGATTGGGTCGATTGGGCTTATATTCGCTGGAGTTTAGAAGAATGAGAGGGGATCTCATTGAAACTTATAAAATTCTAACAGGACTAGACAGACTAGCTGCAGGAAGGATGTTCCCGATGGCGGGGGAGTCCAGAACCAGTGCTCACAGTCTAAGGATAAGGGGTAAGCCATTTAGGACTGAGATGAGGAGGAATTTCTTCACCCAGAGAGTGGTGAACCTGTGGAATTATCTACCACAAAAGGCTGTGGAGGCCAATTCATTAAATATATTCAAGAAGGAGATAGATATATTTCTTAAGGCTAAAGGGATCAAGGGATATGGGGAGAAAGCAGGGACAGGGGACTGAATTTGGATGATCAGCCATGATCTCATTACATGGCGGAGCAGGCTCGAGGGGCCAAATGGCCTACTCCTGCTCCTATCTTCTATGTTTCTATGTTTTTTAAGCCAAACATCAGGTCAAGATCTGACAGAGTTGCTCGATTGATAGAATCAGAGATTGGTTACAGCACAGAATGAGGCCATTCGGCCCGTCGAGCCCGTGCCGGCTCTCTGCAAGAGCACTTCAGCTAGTCCCACTGCCCCACCCTTTCCCCGGAGCCCTGCAAATGTTTTTCTTTCAGATACTGATCCAACTCTCTTTTGAAAGCCATGATTGAGTCTGCCTCCACCACCCTCTCAGGCAGTGCATTCCAGATCCTAACCACTCGCTGCGTAAAAAAGTTTTTTCTCATGTCGCCTTTGGTTCTTTTGCCAATCACCTTAAATCTGTGTCCTCTGGTTCTCGACCCTTCTGCCAATGGGAACAGTTTACATAAGAACATGAGAAATACGAGCAGGAGTCGGCCATTTGGATCCTCGAGCCTGCTCCGCCATTCAATAAGATCATGGCTGATCTTCTACCTCAACTCCACTTTCCTGCACTATCCCCATATCCCTTGATTCCCTTAATATCCAAAAATCTATCGATCTCTGTCTTGAATATACTCAACGACTGAGACTCCACCGCCCTCTGGGGTAGAGAATTCCAAAGATTCACCACCCTCTGAGTGAAGAAATTTCTCCTCATCTCAGTCCTAAATGGCCGACCCCTTATTCTGAGACTGTGACCCCTGGTTCCAGACTCCCCAGCCAGGGGAAATATCCTCCCTGCATCTACCCTGTCAAGCCCAGTAAAAAAAATTGTTTCAATCTATCTAATCTGTCCAGACCCCTTATGATTTTGAACCCCTCTATCTAATCTCCTCTCAATCTTCTGTGCTCCAAGGAGAACAATCCGAGTTTCTCCAGTCTATCCACGTAACTGAAGTCTCTCATCCCTTTCTCAACCTGCTCTGCCACCTTCAATGATTTGTGCACATATACCCCGAGGTCTCTCTGTTCATGCACCCCCTTTAGGATTCTACCCTTTAGTTTATATTGCCTCTTCTTGTTCTTCCTACCAAAATGTATCACTTCGCATTTTTCTGTGTTAATTTTCATCTGCCACGTGTCCGCCCATTCCACCAGCCTGTCTCTGTCCTCTTGAAGTCTATCACTCTCCTCCTCACTGTTCACTATACTTCCAAGTTTTGTGTCATCTGCAAATTTTGAAATAGTGCCCTGTACACCCAAGTCCAAGTCATTAATATATATCAAGAAAAGCAGTGGTCCACGTACCGAGCCCTGGGGAACATCGCTGCGTACCTTCCTCCAGCCCGTTAAAGTGAGGCCCTGTCTGCTCTCTGAGGTGGACGTAAAAGATCCCAAGGCACTATTTCGATGAAGAGTAGGGGAGTTATTCCCCCGTGTCCTGGCCAATATTTATCCCTCAGTCAACATAACAAACACAGATTATCTGGTCATTATCACATTGCTGTTTCTGGGAGCTTGCTGTGCTCAAATCGGCTGCCGCGTTTCCCACATTACATCAGTGACTACACTCCAAAAGTACTTCATTGGCTGTGGTGGTGAAAGGCGCTATATAAATGCAAGTCTTTCTTTCTCGGCCAATTTCGCACCCATGCTGTCCCTTTTATTCCATGGGCTCCAACTTTGCTTTGATTGCTCAGGACCTGAATATCAGCGGCCTTTGCACAGGGAAGCAGAGAGCAGCGATGGCAGGGCGGACAGAGCGCCCGGTGTTGGGTGTGTGCAGGCGGATTGAGGGACCGCCTGCCCTGGCGAGACAATCCGGGAAAGGAGGAAAAGAAGACCAGCGCGCAGGCGCAGCGCCGACTGTTTGGGGAGGAATCCAGCGCGCAGGCGCAGCGCCGCCTGTGGGGTGGGTGAGGATCCAGCGCGCAGGCGCAGCGCCCGCTGTGGGGGGAAATTGGAGCCCAGCGCGCAGGCTTAGCGCCGCCTGTGGGGGAGGAATCCAGCGCGCAGGCGCAGCGCCGCCTGTGGGTGGAGCATGCGCAGTGTCACTGTGATCAAGGCCGGTCGAGAACTGGAGGCGGACAGAGTCGGGCGAAGAGGTTTTTGCGCCGATTACGTATCAGCGGGGCGCAGAGAGGTAACACACACGGCGGGTGGGCTTCATAAACATCTAGTGTGGGCCGCAAGCCCGGAATGAGAACCTGCAGGTTCCGGGTTTGCAGCTCCGGGGCTTTTTACCGGGAACAGGCCCAGATTAACGGTAGCCATCTTTGTAAAGGACAATGGGGGGTCTTTGTTTGTCGCCATCTTGATTATCGCGGCCATCTTTGTAAAGGGGGCAATAGTGGGCGGGGCTTCAGGGTCCCAGTGAGTGAACTGAACCCAGCCAGAGTCAGCACCTTCAGGGGAGGAGAGGGAGGGGAACCAGTGAATGTCGAACTGAACCCAGCCAGAGTCAGCACCTTCAGGGGAGGAGAGGGAGGGGAACCAGTGAGTGAACTGAACCCAGCCAGAGTCAGCACCTTCAGGGGAGGAGAGGGAGGGGAACCAGTGAGTGTAGAACTGAACCCAGCCAGAGTCAGCACCTTCAGGGGAGGAGAGGGAGGGGAACCAGTGAGTGTAGAACTGAACCCAGCCAGAGTTGGTGGTGAAAACAGTGAGAGTAGGAAAAACTGTCTTGAGACGTGCGATTTGTTTGGATTTTAGCACAGGGAGGAGGGAGAATGTGTGGGACGGGGATTTACAGCTTTGGGGGAACAAGAGAGGAAATAATGTTCCATAGAAACTAGAATTGTCTGTTCTGAATTTCTGTCCTGTACTTACAGTAATGAGTTTTGTAAACTCTTTTTACAGGGTATTAGAAGGGGAGGATTTGCAGACAGGAATCTCGAACTAAACATCACGTCAAGATCTGACGGAGTCACTCGATTCATCAGGACCTGAATATCATCGGCCTTTGAATGTGGAAGGAGAAATGTTTGTCTGTTTTGTCTGTGGGAAAAGATTTCAAACATCAGTGTGACTGAAAAAGCACCAAGAAACACACACCCGAGTGAGAGTGTTCCAGTGCACTGACTGTGGAAAGAGCTTTAACCAGTTACACAGCCTGAAAAAGCATCACACCATTCACAGCGGGGAGAAACCGTACACGTGTTCTGTGTGTGACGAGGCTTCAACTGATCGTTCAACCTGGAGAGACACGAGGACACCCGCACCACGGAGAAACCAGGGAAATGTGCGGACTTTGGGAAGGGATTCAATTCCCCATCTGAGCTGGAAATGCATCATCGCACTCACATCGGGGAGAGGCCGTTCACCTGCTTTGAATGTGGGAAGGGATTCACTCAGTCATACAATCTGCTGACACACCAGCAAATTCACACTGGGGAGAGGCCGTTCATCTGCTCCAAGTGTGGGAAGCGATTCACTCGGTCATTCAACCTGCGGACACACCAGCGAGTTCACACTGGGGAGAGACCGTTCACCTGCTCCGGGTGTGGGAAGGGATTCAATGAGTCAACCCACCTCCTGACACACCAGCGAGTTCACACTGGGGAGAGACCGTTCACCTGCTCCGCGTGTGGGAAGGGATTCACTCGGTCATCCGACCTGCTGAGACACCAGCGGGTTCACACTGGGGAGAGGCCGTTCACATGCTCCATGTGTGGGAAGGGTTTCACTTGTTCATCTGAGGTTGTAACTCACCAGCGAGTTCACACTGGGGAGAGACCGTTCACCTGCTCCGTTTGTGGGAAGGGATTCACTCAGTCATCCCACCTGCTGAAACACCAGCGAGTTCACACTGGGGAGAGACCGTTCACCTGCTCCGTTTGTGGGAAGGGATTCACTCAGTCATCGACCTGCTGACGCACCAGCGAGTTCACAAGTGATGGCAGGGGTTGGATTCTGCTGTTATTGCTGCTGTTAATCACATCCAGGACTGAACCATGTTCATTCTGACAGTTGGGGTTTATTTCTGCTGATGTTAATAACCCCTATAACTGGGCTGGAGTTTAATATTTTGATATTTCAAATAACACAGAGGGTTGATATTTGATGTCTCCAAGATAAGAGGAGACTAATTGATGTCCTGTTACCGACTGCTCCATTTTTGGGCCTTTTCTCCTTTCTAACTCGAGATTATTTCAGTTCTCGTACCTTCGGTTACTCTCATGGACAAGTCCCAGCTCCCCATACCTTCCAGAGTGCCTCTCCTAGCCTTGGTATCCAGGGACGGTCTCGGTAACACGCCCGGAATCACTAAACACAAAACCCAGTCTGTTAATCACTTTCAGCTACTGGACTTAGCGTGTGTCCCACAGCATCTCTCTCACCTTCGATGTGTGAATAGAGCATCACGCCTGCAAACCTGCTTTCAATTTCAATTTGAATCCACTCAGCAAGTGTATTTAAAAAAATACGTACAAGTAAACAGATCACATCAAATAATTGGCAAAGGTTTAGAGTCAACAAGATGAACAAGTGAACACATCACGGCCCAATACCCCAGCTCTATATTCACAGGAGAAAGTCTGTTATCTAACTCCTCGAGTGGACAGAATCGAGAAAGATCCCAACTCTAAGAACATCTAGAATCTGTTGTAAATATCTTTCAAATCCTGACTGGTCCAATCTGTCGGTTTCCTTTCAATTGAAGTGAATGGAAGATGAGAGGGGTGTTGGCATATGGACCTCGGTTAATTCAGCTTCTGAAAGGTGTTCATGTTTAGTTCATTCGATATCGGGGAAAATGTGGTCGGTATCATTAGAGAGAGAGAGAGATTTCACTGAGCAACAGCTGGTGTTTGCAACTAACTGGCCTTGGATATTTTCATCATATAAAGTTTCGATCAGAAATATGATGTTGGGATAAGAAAAGTCTGGAGACTAGTGGTTTGTGCTGCCCCAGGAAGGCCACAGTGTTTTTACCTGCTTCTGACGTTGTTGATCTGTGTTGAAGAAAATGCAGACTTGTGTCTCTGGACTGCAGTAGCCAGAGACGACCATATTAGGCAATGCCAGCTCCAGTTTGATAAGAGGTTGATGGCAGAGCAAGAGATCCAGCAGTTTTAAGAATTTATCTCCCGTTATCTGCAGACATCGAATGTCGCAGCGTGCTGACAAAATTGGACTTAAGACTTGAACCTATTGGGTTCAATTATTGGGATCGATTGTTATAGAATTGAATTGTTATAGAATGGAAAAGTAGTGAAGTTATGCTAAACTTTTATCGAAACTTGGTTAGACCACACTTGGAGCACTGCGTACAATTCTGGTCACCATATTATAAAAAGGATATAGAGGCACTGGAGAGGGTGCAGAGAAGATTTACAAGGATGGTACCAGAAATGAGAGGGTATACCTGTCAGGAAAGGATGGACAGGCTGGGTCTATTTTCTCTTGAAAAAAGAATTCTGAGGGGTGACCTAATAGAGGTCTTTAAAATTATGAAAGGTTTTGATAGAGTAGATACAGAGAGAGTGTTTCCACTTGTGGGGAAGAGCATAACTAGAGGCCATCAATATAAGATAGTCACCAAGAAATCAAATAGGAAATTCAGGAGAAACTTCTTTACCCAGAGAGTGGGGAGAATGTGGAACTCGCTACCACAGGGAGTGGTTGAAGCAAATAGTTTAGATACATTTAAGGGGAGGCTAGACAAGCATATGAGGGAGAAGGGAACAGAGGGTTATGCTGATAGAGTTAGATGGGGAAAGATGGGAGGAGGCTCGAGTGGAGCATAAATGCCGGCATGGACTGGTTGGGCCGAATGGCCTGTTTCTGTGCCGTATATCCTGTGTAATCCTGTGTAGTCACAGCAAACAGACAGTTTAACAGACTGCCCATGGTCCACTCGAACCCCCACCTTCTCTCTCTCTCACTATTCATGGACACTGCTGCAGTAATTGCTCCTCTGACCTTTCCTCTCTTGTCCCTCCTACACCCCTAATACACGGCCCGACACAATCTCCCTCCCCCTACATCCTCACTGTGCTGGAATCCACACCAGTCTCCCCATCTGCTCCTTGTTCTCTCCCTGGATCCGAAAACTACTGAACTCAGTCTTCCCTCCTGAAGTCTCCAGGCTCTAAAACTGAAGCTTGGTGTCCCTCAGTCCCTACTCCTCCCCTTCTCTCCTCCTCTTTCCCCCGGGGTGTGTCCACACTCTGGGCCTTAGGCCTTGCCCGGGGATTCTCAGTATGAACAGGTGGGGTGTGTTTTGAGATAGGGTGTCCCTGCTCTCCTTTTCCCCCGGTGTGTGTCCACACTCTGGGCCTTGGGCCTTGCCTGGGGACTCTCAGTATGAACAGGTGGGGTGTGTTTTGAGACAGGGTGTCCCCGCTCTCCTCTTTTCCCCGGGGTGTGTCCACACTCTGGGCCTTAGGCCTTGCCCGGGGATTCTCAGTATGAACAGGTGGGGTGTGTTTTGAGATAGGGTGTCCCTGCTCTCCTTTTCCCCCGGTGTGTGTCCACACTCTGGGCCTTGGGCCTTGCCTGGGGACTCTCAGTATGAACAGGTGGGGTGTGTTTTGAGACAGGGTGTGCCCGCTCTCCACCTCTTTTCCCCGGGGTGTGTCCACACTCTGGGCCTTGGGCCTTGCCCGGGGATTCTCAGTATGAACAGGTGGGGTGTGTTTTGAGACAGGGTGTCCCCGCTCTCCTCCTCTTTTCCCCGGGGTGTGTTCCACACTCTGGGCCTTGGGCCTTGCCCGGGGATTCTCAGTATGAACAGGTGGGGTGCGTTTTGAGACAGGGTGTCTCCGCTCTCCACCTTTAAAGGGGCAAGGAGACGACCAGCTGGGCTGAATGGCCCTGCTTTATGACATCACTGCAGTGCCTAGCAACCAACCTCCCTGAGCCCTGCTCATTATGGGTTGGCAGTGTTTAATGGGACAGTGCAGAGGGAGCTTTACTCTGTATCTAACCCGTGCTGTACCTGCACTGGGAGTGTTTGATGGGACAGTGTAGAGGGAGCTTAACTCTGTATCTAACCCGTGCTGTACCTGCCCTGGCAGTGTTTGATGGGACAGTATAGAGGGAGCTTTACTTTGTATCTAACCCGTGCTGTACCTGCACTGGGAGTGTTTGATGGGACAGTGCAGAGGGAGCTTTACTCTGTATCTAACCCGTGCTGTACCTGCACTGGGAGTGTTTGATGGGACAGTGCAGAGGGAGCTTTACTCTGTATCTAACCTGTGCTGTACTTTCCCTGGGAGTGTTTGATGGGACAGTGCAGAGGGAGCTTTAATCTGTATTTAACCCGTGCTGTACCTGCCCTGGAAGTGTTTGATGGGACAGTGTAGAGGGAGCTTTACTCTGTATCTAACCCATGCTGTACCTGCCCTGGGAGAGTTTGATGGGACAGTATAGAGGGAGCTTTACTCTGTATCTAACCCGTGCTGTACCTGCCCTGGGAGTGTTTGATGGGACATGCAGAGGGAGCTTTACTCTGTATATAACCCGTACTGTACCTGCCCTGGGAGTATTTGATGGGACATGTAGAGGGAGCTTTACTCTGTATATAACCCGTACTGTACCTGCCCTGGGAGTATTTGATGGGACATGTAGAGGGAGCTTTACTCTGTATCTAAACCGTGCTGCACCTGCCCTGGGAGTGTTTGATGGGACAGTGTAGAGGGAGCTTTACTCTGTATCTAACCCATGCTGTACCTGCCCTGTGTAAGGGATTCTGACCCTGCGTGTCTCGCAGCCTGTGAGATTCACGCGGCTCTGTGCAGCCTGTATGTCAGTGCGGGTCTAGGCCTCGTTGCCTGTTCTGGTCTCCAGCCAGTCTGGGAACACTTGACACACCTGTGAGTGGTTCGAATCACTCTCCCTTACGGTTCTAGACACTGGACTTAGATGCGAGAGCAGTAATGGAGATGAAACTCATGTAGACTTGGTTTGAATGGTACGAAATGGAAAATCTTTATTGCAGGATACTTAAGATTATGAAATACATGTCATAAGCACAGATTAATGACAGTACAATCTTACAAACAGTTATATAGTCGATCTTAGGGAAACGAGGAACGAACGGCACAAAGTAAATAGGGGCACACATTACAAATATCCTTAATCCTTACACCCTCCCCTATCAATATCTATCCTAAACTAGATTCGTAGGATCTCGAGACTCATGCTCACCACTCGTGATAACTCGGAGAAATTCCGAATAGCTGATCGGATGTTTTTCACCGCAGCACCCACGTGTCGGTCAGGAGATCTCCTGGTCCCACTTGTTTACTTGCTTCTGCTGCTCCGGCTAGCAGGCTGGAAGGTCTGCTGTGATGAAGATCTGTATTGGTGGCTTTCACATCAGTTACTTTCGAGCACAGTTCGATATCATCGATGCAATATGTTTCGTTATAAGTTCGAAGAAGTCTTCCTGGCGAGGAAAACTTGGCTAATCGACCTACAGGCGCGGTCGGGATTTACTGACCGTGGCGATGGATATGGTCTTCCTCTCTTCTCATCTCATCTCATCTCATCTCTTCTCGGGCCTTTTGGTTCCGATACCGGTTACCAATATAGGTCTTCGTTACGCGACACGAGGTAGATCCGAACGGATCAGAAAATTCAACAGTCTTTTCAGAAGAGGCAACAGGCAAGCAGGAGCGAGCCCAACTACGAGTACACAGGAGCAGCCACGAGGTTACGAAAACAAGAGCACAGGAGCAGCCACGATGATAAGAGCAGCAAGAGAGAGATGGACGGTTTGGAGCCTGCAATTATAGTGCAAAATCTTCCGTTTCCCGCCCAACTATAATGTCCATTCTTTTGTTTAGGGTCTGGCGCTCAAATGTCTTGTATGGGTGATCTCCGTTCTTAATGGGTTTCGGGGCTACTCGTAAATGTCTGAGTACCTGTTAATATTTCTCCCATTGTTAAATCGGTCGGTAATCTCCCTGGAGGGGTTTGGGGCTTCCAAGTGTCCTGTATAACTACCTGCTAACGGCTCTCTCATCGTAGAGTCGTTGGGATTTTACATATTAATGTCTTTTGGATGGGCCCTTGATTACTCGGTACAATGGCTTTCCTTTGTACCTGGGAGACCGATTTCAGTATTTATGTGTATACTGTAAACCCATAATGTCTCGTGTATTATCTTCACTGTGCTGACTCTTAATCGATCTTGCACAAATGTTTATTGGAACGCCATCTTGTCTGCCTGTTGAAAAGTCTAGAATGTTCTGTCACGAGGTGCGGCGGCCATTTTACAGGCTGCTTGTGTCCACTTTAAACCTGTCAGCATTCTGCTGAAATAAAAGCTGTTTGAACGAAACTCTGTGTTTTCTCCTTATTAACAAAATCGCGATATATTGCGAATTCTACAGTCCCTCCTGTTGATGCGAATAACTCCGCTTATCGTATCAAAAATCATAGTGGTGAGCAATATTATCTCGATTTCTCTCCGAATCCAGCAAATTAATCCCATAAATTTAACCTAGCTAGGGTCTCTGTGTCGTCCTTATTTCCCAAGAAAATTACATTTTATATCACCGTAGGCATTATTTGCCCTTAAACTTACACCACTTGTTTTCCTTCCCGGCGTAACCAGGCCGATGCCTCTCGTATCACCTGTATATTCATCTTTTATTCAGGGAAAGGAAAAACAAAACCCAAAACCAAACAATCATTTTAACTGTAACACCATCACCAAAATAATCAAACCCCAACTCTTAAAACATGTCGAGTTCCAACGTATTTACAATCTCTGAAAAATCATCATCGAGTACAAGCTTCCGCGGCGCACGTGGCGAGCGGGAGTGACGCCATTTTCCGATCACACGGTGCTTTCATCGTGCACGCGCACGTAACGTTCTCGCCACTCTCCCGTGTTTTCATGCTTGGTGAGGCGTTTGTCTCTTTTACAATGTACGACCAATAGGTACACTACAATAAACACTTGACATACGACTAAAATGTGGGAGGCTATTCTGATCCATGAAGGCACTTCAATATTAGTGAACAGATTCCACCACGGTGGAACTACTATATCCAAAATGTCTGTTCCTATTTCGACAGTTTTCTGCTCTAATGTGTAAAAATGTTTCTGTGACACCGTGACGGCTTTTAAAAGCTTGGTGAGGTGTTCAGGGAGAGGGGGAATGAGGTATCCAAAATGCGCGACGAATCGCTGCAAGTCGGTGAAATTCTCTTTTACTGTGAGATGAACAGTGGATGGTTCAGGGATTGGGATAATTCGCTGTTGTGCTACTTGAACTTCCGCCCTGGGTTTAAAACAGAAACTGCTGTCACTCACCGGACACCGGCTACGGTTTCCATGCTGGTAGTGTTGCGCTGCAGTGGTAACACAATATGTTCCACCCCCGATGTATGCTACCTGCGGAGGCACATGATCTTGTGCCATTGCCTCCATGGTGCAATTCATGGACTTGGCGCCAGTCGTTCTGAACCCGCACTGTGGTGTTAAAAAGGCATTCAAGTGCTGGGGGCACAGTATTATGTGTGCTCCCCTGCCACGACAACCAGAGAGATCTGTACCTGTCATCGTTTGCTCCCAGCGGATGACGTAAGGTGGAACCGCTGCATAACGAATGTGGGCTCCCCCCTGAATGACACCAATGTTCTCTACCCGATACACCGGGGCGGGCTTTGCTGTGTCGCCCAAAACCGGCATACGTAATACTATTCCCATAATAGCATGGTTTGAACGTCCGCAGTCCACGGGGACTGGGTAAGCTTCTGAAGCTAGCCTGAGCTGGCACGGACTTAATGCGTTCTGAAAAGGGTGGAGCGCCCGCAGGTGTTTGTTACTTATCCAGGACGGAACCAAACCTTGTTTTAAATCCTCCAAATTACTGCGGCCCTCGCCCAGTAACCACGCCCCGTAAAGCACGCACACCTCGTTCTGCGCAGCTTGATCGGATGCATTCCGATCTTCCCTAATCAGGGCATTTACCGTCTTTGCATGTTTCTCCAACTCTGCTATAATTTCCTTTAAATGGAGAGTCATGGCTTGGTCCTCGTGTAGACCCGACCCTACCACTTTATTCTCATCTGTTAGAATGTCCTTTAATTGTGTCTTTAAACCATTAATCTGGGTCTGCAGCTCCACACTGTCTAGAGCGTTGACCACAGATGTACCTGTGTTAAAAGCGGTGAACGCATCGTTCACCAAACCCCTTCTTTGCCTCCCTGCTTGATTCAGAACTTCCTGTGGTGCGGTGTATAAACTTGTTTTATCAATTTCCGCGAAATCGAATTCGTAAAATTGTCTGAACATCTTGGTCAACAGGACCTGGTACAACTGTTCCGTCTTTTTGGGGCACCACTCTGGTAACCGCACCTCAGTGAGATTTAAAATCACCGAGGCCACCGCGTAATGTACCCCCTGAAATAGTATCTGGTCTGTGGGGACCAGTACCAAACCATTCCCGGGTCCCTTACTAGTTTTAGGGCACCCTTCTTCCTCAGCTAGAACCACCGGAATCGTGGGCGGGGCTTTGCGTAGGCGCGTAATGAGCTCAGTGGCATTTACTGGGATCGGGGAGAATGGGGCTCCGCACCCCCTGGTGCTCGCATCCCACCTCATCCCCTGTCCGTTATCCTGCCATTGATTAATAAAAATATGGAGATGCCTTTGGGGCAAACGTACTTTGACCCCCACATACATACATAAATTCCCTCATCCGGTTCCCACCATTTGTCCCAACAGACTTTCACTTGTCCGTCTGTCCCCGTAATTGTCCGATGGGTATTATTACCCAGTCGTTCCCACTCGACCGAAGAGTTCCTCATAGTGTTGCTCAGCTTTCGCAGCCACCACCATCGGCTCAATGGGACCTTCCCACTACAAGTCAAACAAATCCGTTTGCCGACGGTGACGCTGATCCTGGGTGCGATGATCCTTACTTTGGGGCACAGTAAAGAAGTCTCTTTGTAGGCAAACCCCGATGTGCTAGAATACTCCGTTGAGTTCGTTCCCAGCCATCCTGGCCACCTTCCCTTGTGGAAATAGGTGCTGGTCTCCTCTGCCTCCCGTCTTCCGGTCCCATCCACCTGCGATGGGGGCCGTGTCCCCGGAACATCCAAACACCACGACATCCTTGGTGCTGCCTCGATAGGCCAATCCACATCCGATTGCCGCGAGCAATACTAGAATCGTTCCATCCTTCCTTGGTTCCTGTGATCAGATAGAATGAGGTAGCCAGCCTCGCAAGAGTCTCTGGCTTTTGTGAAGGGTGAGCGGGTCCCCTGACCTCGCCTCACGTAAACTTCCACGTTTGCTGTATAAACTTTCACTAAACCTATCTTTAAAACTCCCATCATTTTATCGTTTTCTGTTAAAAACACTACAAACTTAACCTTATTAAAACTATAAACTTAACCTTGAACTATGAACTTAAAACTTAACCTTGAACTATAAACTTAAAACTTAAAACTTATTACTATACAGTGCCGCCCGTTCTCAGGGCGGCCCCTTTAAATTCTGAGAAGGCTGCTGCGAGCTCTTCCCGACGGTGGGAGGGCACTGACCCTTCCCTCTGATCTGCCGCAGCCTGTTACTGCTGCGATGTGGCCGGTCTGTATCTGGGTTATCTTAACCTTAAATTTTCGCCTTGGGGCAGTCTGCGGACATGACCACATCCTCCTGGGCTGGGGTTCTCTACTTGACCTACGGGGAGTTGCTATGGGCGGGGTTTCCGTGACGGACGGACCGGGTTCCGAGACTTCCATCGGGATGACCTGGGGTTCCATCACAGTCGCTGGCTCCGCCTCCGCTAACTCCGCCTCCCTAACCTCGGGGCTGGCAGTTCGTGGCTCCGCCCTGCTTGGCCCAGCAGGCGGCCCTTCACTCGTGATCTCTGCCTCCCCTGAGGACTGGACGTTCAAAGCGGGCGGCCACATCTCTGGGAGCCACACCGGTACTCTCTGTGCTCCCATAGCGGCTGGCCCTGCCTCCTCTAGCTCCTCCCTCCTGTCTTCGGGACCTGCAGCTTGTGTGTCCACCCTGTGTGGATCTCTACCTACAGCCCCCATTCCCTCCAGACCGTTCCTCAGAAACCACCCGTCATCATCACTATTCTCATCTGCACTATCCTCATCTGACCAGGGTGCCCTGAATTCTTCCTCATCTAACCCCCAATTCCAGAAAAACGCTGCATGATCGTCCGGGATGTCCCTTCCCCTGATGCAAGCTGCTATGCCTGCCTGTGTGCCTTGTGGTCCGACCTGGGGCTGTGCTTTCCCGTTGGCGGGATTTACCCCTGTAGTTTTCCCTTGCGCACCTGGCTCGTACAGTTTGCATTGGTTTATGTGGAACCACTTAGTGCGCCGAGGTACTTTTACGGCGTAAACCATGGGACTCGCCTTGTCTACAATGTTGTAGGGTCCCATATACAGTGGTTCCAGACTCCCTACTCTGGCGTAGTTTCTGACCATGACCTGGTCTCCCACTTCCCACTCCCGCGTTTTGCGGGGTTCCAGCAACAAGCGATTGCCCTGATGCTGCCTTCCCATGTTCCCAGCCGCCTGTTCATAAACTTGCTTCAGGCGCTCCAAGAGAGTCTGGGCGAACTTGTCCCTGCTTATCTCTTGGAGCTGACCCTCAGTGAGCACCGGGGCTAGCACATGGGTGGGGGTTCGCATGAGCCTTCCGGTCATTACCTCGTGCGGGGAGTACCCCGTACTTTTTGACTGACTGGCCCGGACCCCCATGAGGACTAAAGGCAGAACTTCCGCCCATTTTTGGGGCGAGTTCCAAGTCTCTTTCCTCAATTTCTCCTTCAGGGTCCGGTTCATACGTTCAACAATCCCGGATGACTGGGGATTGTGTGCTACGTGCCACTTCCCTTCAATGCCCAAAAGCATGAGGGTGGTCTGCATCACCTGGCCGGTGAAATGACTCCCTTGGTCTGACTCCACAAAACGGGGGAGTCCCCACCGCGAGAACACTTCCCGGACCAAGATTTTTGCTGTACCCAGTGCCGTAGCTGTTCGACAAGGGAAGGCTTCCACCCACTTGGAAAACACATCCACCAGGACGAGGCAGTACTTATAACCTCCCTGGGTGGTGGGCAGGGGTCCTATATAGTCGATCTGTATCGACTGCCATGGTCCCTCTACCCTTCTTACGTGTCCCATGGGCACCTTCCTTTTCTGGGGGTCTGGGTTGTTTGCAGCGCACACAAGACAGTTTGCGCAGAACTCGCGGACTTGCTCCCTGAGTCCTGGCCACCATCCCGCTTGCTCTACCCGTTGCCAGGTAACCTCGGGCCCGGGGTGCCCTGCCCCTGGTCCCTCGTGAGCCAACTGGAGGAATTCCCTCCTGTGCTGCTGTGGCACAACCCACTGCTCCTCGCGGAACAGCATGCCTTCCTTAACTGAGAGGGTTGCCGTACTGTACGGACCTTCTACCTGCCTCCCCTCAGCAATGGTTTTTAGGACTGTTTTTAGGACGGGATCCTGGGCTTGGACGGTCTTAAGGTCTAGGGGCAATGCTACCCTGGTGTTCCCGGGATTCCCGTCCCCGCCTCGGACCGCTGCTATGGGTCCGGTCCTATAGGGGTTCCAGAAAGTGCCGTCGCGGGCACCCTCCCTGGCTAGCGCATCCGCCTGCCGGTTGCCCTCCCCACGGGGCTCTGTGGAGGAGTGAGCTTTCACCTTATGGATGAAAATCTCTCCTTCCTCCCCCACTGCTGCTGCTAAGATCTTTTCCAGCAAGGGCTTCACCGTTAAAGGTCGCCCGTCCGCGGAGGTGTATCCGCGGCGGGACCAAATGGCCAGGTATTCCGTACACGAATTGCAGGTGAACATACTGTCCGAGCAAATCGTGTATGGGGTTGGGAAAATGTCTGGGTGGGTCACCACGTACACCACGGCAGACAGCTCAGCCTGCTGCGCGCTCATGGTGCTAGGGAGCTTGATCGCCAGGGCAAGGTCTGCCGCAGGGTCATAAACTCCACACCCTGTGAGTCGCTCGCCAGCAGATACTGTGCTAGACCCATCAACATAAATCTCGCGCCCAGTGGGATGTATCCCGGCCCGTAAACCTATGTTGACGTCCCACACCCCTTCCACCGAACACCGGTGGGCTGTACCGGGGTATACCAAATTGGCCGCAAGCCTGGGCTCGCAAAGACCTTTTACTCTAAGATCCAACTGGGAGAGAAGAAGGGTCCAACGCGCAATGCGTGCGCTGCTTACGGTCCCGTCTTTAATCCTCCCATCCAGAAGCATCTTAGTTGGTGTGTGATGTGTGAGGAGAGTGATGGGAGAGAGCCCTGTGAAGATCGCTGATCTTTTCACAGCCCAATGCGTGGCTAAAAGGTGCCTTTCGCAATTGGAGAAACTTCTCTCCACATCCGTTAACACCCTGGATGAATAGACAACCAGCCTCAGCTTGCCGTGACGCTCTTGGAGCAGTACGGCGCTTAAGCTGTCTCCGCTGGCAGCTACCTCCAGGAAAAACTCCTTCCCCCCCTCTATGGCCCCTAAGGCTGGCGCGGTCTGCAGATCCCTTTTTAACTTCTCGAAGGCTGCTTGGCAGCCCTCGTCCCAAATCCACTCCACCCCCTTATGGAGGAGTCGGAGGAGCGGCGCCGCTGTGGCCGCATAATCTTCGATAAAATCCCTGCAGTAACCGGTCAGTCCCAAGAAGGACCTCACACCCCTTACGTTGTTGGGAATCGGTAATTCTTGCACCGACTCCCTCCTTGCTTTGTCTATGGCTCTTTCCCCAGCGCGTATGGTCAGTCCCAGGAATTTTACTTCCCGCTGACCGATACGTGCTTTCTTAGGGTTTATTTTAAAACCCTTTCTCGCTAACAGCTCCAATAACTCGTCCAGTAGTGGTCCGTGCTCCTCCCTCGAGTCCGTAAATAGGAGCAAATCATCCACATACTGTACTATCTGATTGGGCTGACTAAACTCCTTTAAACTTCCTGCCATACACTGATGGAAAATACTGGGGCTATTGTGGAAACCCTGTGGCAGACAGTTCCATGTTCCATTTGAAAGTAAAGGCAAACTTGTACTGGTCCTCTCGCCGCAGCGGGATGGACCAAAAACCGTTCGAGATATCCAGCACCGTGAACGTGGTCGCGACGCTGGGATGCTCCCTATTAGGTCAGCAACTGCTGCTACTGTGGGCGCGCAGGCGGGAATGTTACTGTTAAGGACTCTGTAGTCCACCGTGGCTCTCCACGAATTATCCGGCTTCCTAACCGGCCATAATGGGGAGTTCACGTGTGTGGCTATCGGCCTCAACACGCCCTGCTGCACCAAGGAGACATTGCTGTCTCCATATCGGGTTCTGCTTCTTTGGGGAAGTTATACTGCTTTTGGGGTCGGGTCATGGGGTCCCCATCTACGCTGACCTCAAACCCGACCACTCTCCCAC
Organism: Squalus acanthias; assembly: GCA_030390025.1. NCBI lineage: Eukaryota > Metazoa > Chordata > Chondrichthyes > Squaliformes > Squalidae > Squalus > Squalus acanthias. The sequence continues at coordinate 211,832 of JASTWF010000712.1, forward strand.
AATCGTGCTTGTGGGTTGCAAACGCGTGCATATTATCTGACACGTACATTTGCATGTCCGTTGGGACATCTGCGACCATAAGCCTGAGGTCGTAGCCTCCGGATGGCTGTACGGTACACAGGACCCCTGTTTCTTCCTCCCCCGGAATCACTGTTACCTCGCCTTTTTCACCTTTAGCCCCCCAGAGACAGTGATTTCTGAGGTCCACGAGGATCCCGTGTCCCGCTAGGAGATCGGACCCGAGAATACCTCTTCCACCCCCCTTTTGCCATGCCATCAGTATACACTTCCACTTAAGACGAAGTGTTCCAAAACGAATGGATAGCGGAAGGGAAAACGTGCCAGCCTGTTCTTTTCCTGTGAACCCTGCTAACGTGAATGGGACCTTGGTAGATAGCGGCGAGTCAAAAGGGTTATCTGTATGGATTATGGTGCAAGAAGCTCCCGTGTCCAACAAATAACTACCCTTCTGTTTCTCTACCTCCATCTCCACCACAGGTCGCCTCCACGCATCATAGCTAAGCGGACACAGGTAGACGGGCTGCGCCGGTTCTAGTCATGGGGTACTATCAGACGGTCCTGCGGCACCTACGGGGCCGGTTGCGACCGCCACCTGTCCACGCGCATTCAAGACCAGTTTGCGCATGGCTCCTGACACTGCTTCGAGGTCGTCAGGAGGGGTGGGAGCACTAGCTTCCCTGGCCGGGGCAGGCGCCTGGGCTCGGACCGCGGGATTTTTATCCTTGGAATCCTTCCAAGGGTTCCTGCAATGCTTGCGCCAGTGCCCTGTCTTCCCACACCCGTAACAAGCATTACTTGCCTGTGGGGCGCGATTACCCTCCTGATGCCACTCTCTTTGATACGGGGCTGCGGGTCGTACCTCATGTACTCTTCCCTTAAGGGGACGTGTTGCCATACCCCTTATATTGCGGTAACCTAACGTGAGTCGATTCAAGACCGACTCTTCCGTAATGTTGGGGTCATTGGGATCAAACCATGCTTTTGCCTGCTCTCTGACGGCTGGTAAACTGTTGGCTATTATGCACCTAAGCCAATGAGTTAAAGCTAAACCTTCCACATCTTCGCGCTCGGGCGCACCTAGACAGCTGCGCTCATATACTGGCCACAGCCTGTCGGCAAAAACCTTCGGGGGTTCTCCCTCCATCTGCACTGTCTGTCCCACTCTAGCAAACGGACCTTCGTCGTTCGCCCACAACACTTCTAGGACCTCATTCTTTAATTCCTCATCACTCTTGGTTCCCCTCTTGCTCTCGCCTGAGAGACACTGAAGGACCGAGCTGTCTAATGAGAACAGCAGCATTTTTGCTGTCTCCCCATCATCGCAGCCGTTAATGGCTGCGGCTTGCTCAACTTCTCTGAAATGTACGGAAGGGTCATCTGCCTCGGTCAGCTTCCGTACGTGATTTATCATAGCTCTCAGCTGATGTGAACTGTGAGGCAACACCAGCTGTCCGAGGAGATCCCCCGGTTCTTCCCCACCGTTTCTGCTTGGGCCCCTTTTAATACCCGTTACTGGATACAACGATCCCTTTCCTACTTCTTTTTCAATGGGCTCTTTTGTTTCTTCCATTGCTTCCTCCCTAACCCAGGTTTCTGAATAGCTGGGTGGCGCGGAGGGCGCAGTGGCTACTACTTCTTCTGCTTTACTTGGTGGGGATTTTCTAAATCTCTCATTTATCAGCGGCTGGTGTGCCGACGGATTGATAAGGCACACCAAACCGTTCGCATTGTTTACGGCCTTCTTGAGGTGCTCTATCTCCCTTTGGCAGGCGCTATGATCGGCTCCCTGAAACTTATCCTCAAGGGCCAACTTATATGCCGCCCTAACCCCCGTTAAGCTCTCTTCTTGAGTTCTTATCTGGGCAGCTTGGCGGTTACATCTTTCCTTTAACCTGCTCTCATTCAACTTTGCCTCAGTGACCTGGCATTCGAGATAATCTATCCTTGTTTTAAGGTGACTGGAGACTTCCTGGCTTTCTTGGTGCAACTCATTTAAATTCTTAATGAGCACCTCCCCTCCAGAAACCTTCTCATCCATTTCTCCCTCTAAATGACTGATTCGAGCTACTAGCGCTGTAATGGTCTGGTTTGAAATCTGAACCTGCCTTTTGTAACACATAAGCCAGACTGCTTTCTCAAGTGTCTTTCTATGTTCTTTACTATCTGTCCACCTTTCAGCTGCCTCTAGTGGGCTTTTATCCGCTAACAATTCACTTATCCATTTCTTAGTTAGATTAACCTTTCCAAACACATAATCCGCTATCTTTTCCTGCATAACATTTCGTACAGTCATTCCAAAGTCTAACACACTACCCTCTCGCTGCCAGTGTCCTGCCGCGGTCGCCATTTTCTGTAAGGGATTCTGACCCTGCGTGTCTCGCAGCCTGTGAGATTCACGCGGCTCTGTGCAGCCTGTATGTCAGTGCGGGTCTAGGCCTCGTTGCCTGTTCTGGTCTCCAGCCAGTCTGGGAACACTAGACACACCTGTGAGTGGTTCGAATCACTCTCCCTTACGGTTCTAGACACTGGACTTAGATGCGAGAGCAGTAATGGAGATGAAACTCATGTAGACTTGGTTTGAATGGTACGAAATGGAAAATCTTTATTGCATGATACTTAAGATTATGAAATACATGTCATAAGCACAGATTAATGACAGTACAATCTTACAAACAGTTATATAGTCGATCTTAGGGAAACGAGGAACGAACGGCACAAAGTAAATAGGGGCACACATTACAAATATCCTTAATCCTTAAACCCTCCCCTATCAATATCTATCCTACACTAGATTCGTAGGATCTCGAGACTCATGCTCACCACTCGTGATAACTCGGAGAAATTCCGAATAGCTGATCGGATGTTTTTCACCGCAGCACCCACGTGTCGGTCAGGAGATCTCCTGGTCCCACTTGTTTACTTGCTTCTGCTGCTCCGGCTAGCAGGCTGGAAGGTCTGCTGTGATGAAGATCTGTATTGGTTGGTTTAACAGGTACTTTTCGAGCACAGTTGTCGATATCATCGATACGATATGTTTCTTTGCAAGTTCGAAGAAGTCTTCCTGGCAAGGAAAACTTGGCTAATCGACCTACAGGCGCGGTCGGGATTTACTGACCGTGGCGTTGGATATGGTCTTCCTCTCTTCTCATCTCATCTCATCTCATCTCTTCTCGGGCCTTTTGGTTCCGATACCGGTTACCAATATAGGTCTTCGTTACGCGACACGAGGTAGATCCGAACGGATCAGAAAATTCAACAGTCTTTTCAGAAGAGGCAACAGGCAAGCAGGAGCGAGCCCAACTACGAGTACACAGGAGCAGCCACGAGGTTACGAAAACAAGAGTACAGGAGCAGCCACGATGATAAGAGCAGCAAGAGAAAGATGGACGGTTTGGAGCCTGCAATTATAGTGCAAAATCTTCCGTTTCCCGCCCAACTATAATGTCCATTCTTTTGTTTAGGGTCTGGCGCTCAAATGTCTTGTATGGGTGATCTCCGTTCTTAATGGGTTTCGGGGCTACTCGTAAATGTCTGAGTACCTGTTAATATTTCTCCCATTGTTAAATCGGTCGGTAATCTCCCTGGAGGGGTTTGGGGCTTCCAAGTGTCCTGTATAACTACCTGCTAACGGCTCTCTCATCGTAGAGTCGTTGGGATTTTACATATTAATGTCTTTTGGATGGGCCCTTGATTACTCGGTACAATGGCTTTCCTTTGTACCTGGGAGACCGATTTCAGTATTTATGTGTATACTGTAAACCCATAATGTCTCGTGTATTATCTTCACTGTGCTGACTCTTAATCGATCTTGCACAAATGTTTATTGGAACGCCATCTTGTCTGCCTGTTGAAAAGTCTAGAATGTTCTGTCACGAGGTGCGGCGGCCATTTTACAGGCTGCTTGTGTCCACTTTAAACCTGTCAGCATTCTGCTGAAATAAAAGCTGTTTGAACGAAACTCTGTGTTTTCTCCTTATTAACAAAATCGCGATATATTGCGAATTCTACAGTCCCTCCTGTTGATGCGAATAACTCCGCTTATCGTATCAAAAATCATAGTGGTGAGCAATATTATCTCGATTTCTCTCCGAATCCAGCAAATTAATCCCATAAATTTAACCTAGCTAGGGTCTCTGTGTCGTCCTTATTTCCCAAGAAAATTACATTTTATATCACCGTGGGCCTTATTTGCCCTTAAACTTACACCACTTGTTTTCCTTCCCGGCGTAACCAGGCCGATGCCTCTCGTATCACCTGTATATTCATCTTTTATTCAGGGAAAGGAAAAACAAAACCCAAAACCAAACAATCAACACCATCACCAAAATAATCAACACCAACTCTTAAAACATGTCGAGTTCCCAACGTATTTACAATCTCTGAAAATCATCATCGAGTACAAACTTCCGCGGCGCACGTGGCGAGCGGGAGTGACGCCATTTTCCGATCACACGGTGCTTTCATCGTGCACGCGCACGTAACGTTCTCGCCACTCTCCCGTGTTTTCATGCTTGGTGAGGCGTTTGTCTCTTTTACAATGTACGACCAATAGGTACACTACAATAAACACTTGACATACGACTAAAATGTGGGAGGCTATTCTGATCCATGAAGGCACTTCAATATTAGTGAACAGATTCAACCACGGTGGAACTACTATATCCAAAATGTCTGTTCCTATTTCGACAGTTTTCTGCTCTAATGTGTAAAAATGTTTCTGTGACACCGCGACGGCTTTTAAAAGCTTGGTGAGGTGTTCAGGGAGAGGGGGAATGAGGTATCCAAAATGCGCGACGAATCGCTGCAAGTCGGTGAAATTCTCTTTTACTGTGAGATGAACAGTGGATGGTTCAGGGATTGGGATAATTCGCTGTTGTGCTACTTGAACTTCCGCCCTGGGTTTAAAACAGAAACTGCTGTCACTCACCGGACACCGGCTACGGTTTCCATGCTGGTAGTGTTGCGCTGCAGTGGTAACACAATATGTTCCACCCCCGATGTATGCTACCTGCGGAGGCACATGATCTTGTGCCATTGCCTCCATGGTGCAATTCATGGACTTGGCGCCAGTCGTTCTGAACCCGCACTGTGGTGTTAAAAAGGCATTCAAGTGCTGGGGGCACAGTATTATGTGTGCTCCCCTGCCACGACAACCAGAGAGATCTGTACCTGTCATCGTTTGCTCCCAGCGGATGACGTAAGGTGGAACCGCTGCATAACGAATGTGGGCTCCCCCCTGAATGACACCAATGTTCTCTACCCGATACACCGGGGCGGGCTTTGCTGTGTCGCCCAAAACCGGCATACGTAATACTATTCCCATAATAGTATGGTTTGATCGTCCGCAGTCCACGGGGACTGGGTAAGCTTCTGAAGCTAGCCTGAGCTGGCACGGACTTAATGCGTTCTGAAAAGGGTGGAGCGCCCGCAGGTGTTTGTTACTTATCCAGGACGGAACCAAACCTTGTTTTAAATCCTCCAAATTACTGCGGCCCTCGCCCAGTAACCACGCCCCGTAAAGCACGCACACCTCGTTCTGCGCAGCTTGATCGGATGCATTCCGATCTTCCCTAATCAGGGCATTTACCGTCTTTGCATGTTTCTCCAACTCTGCTATAATTTCCTTTAAATGGAGAGTCATGGCTTGGTCCTCGTGTAGACCCGACCCTACCACTTTATTCTCATCTGTTAGAATGTCCTTTAATTGTGTCTTTAAACCATTAATCTGGGTCTGCAGCTCCACACTGTCTAGAGCGTTGACCACAGATGTACCTGTGTTAAAAGCGGTGAACGCATCGTTCACCAAACCCCTTCTTTGCCTCCCTGCTTGATTCAGAACTTCCTGTGGTGCGGTGTATAAACTTGTTTTATCAATTTCCGCGAAATCAAATTCGTAAAATTGTCTGAACATCTTGGTCAACAGGACCTGGTACAACTGTTCCGTCTTTTTGGGGCACCACTCTGGTAACCGCACCTCAGTGAGATTTAAAATCACCGAGGCCACCGCGTAATGTACCCCCTGAAATAGTATCTGGTCTGTGGGGACCAGTACCAAACCATTCCCGGGTCCCTTACTAGTTTTAGGGCACCCTTCTTCCTCAGCTAGAACCACCGGAATCGTGGGCGGGGCTTTGCGTGGGCGCGTAATGAGCTCAGTGGCATTTACTGGGATCGGGGAGAATGGGGCTCCGCACCCCCTGGTGCTCGCATCCCACCTCATCCCCTGTCCGTTATCCTGCCATTGATTAATAAAAAATATGGAGATGCCTTTGGGGCAAACGTACTTTGACCCCCACATACATACATAAATTCCCTCATCCGGTTCCCACCATTTGTCCCAACAGACTTTCACTTGTCCGTCTGTCCCCGTAATTGTCCGATGGGTATTATTACCCAGTCGTTCCCACTCGACCGAAGAGTTCCTCATAGTGTTGCTCAGCTTTCGCAGCCACCACCATCGGCTCAATGGGACCTTCCCACTACAAGTCAAACAAATCCGTTTGCCGACGGTGACGCTGATCCTGGGTGCGATGATCCTTACTTTGGGGCACAGTAAAGAAGTCTCTTTGTAGGCAAACCCCGATGTGCTAGAATACTCCGTTGAGTTCGTTCCCAGCCATCCTGGCCACCTTCCCTTGTGGAAATAGGTGCTGGTCTCCTCTGCCTCCCGTCTTCCGGTCCCATCCACTGCGATGGGGGCCGTGTCCCCGGAACATCCAAACACCACGACATCCTTGGTGCTGCCTCGATAGGCCAATCCACATCCGATTACCGCGAGCAATACTAGAATCGTTCCATCCTTCCTTGGTTCCTGTGATCAGATAGAATGAGGTAGCCAGCCTCGCAAGAGTCTCTGGCTTCTGTGAAGGGTGAGCGGGTCCCCTGACCTCGCCTCACGTTAACTTCCACGTTTGCTGTATAAACTTTTCACTAAACCTATCTTTAAAACTCCCATCATTTTATCGTTTTCTGTTAAAAACACTACAAACTTAACCTTATTAAAACTATAAACTTAACCTTGAACTATGAACTTAAAACTTAACCTTGAACTATAAACTTAAAACTTAAAACTATTACTTTACAGTGCCGCCCGTTCTCAGGGCGGCCCCTTTAAATTCTGAGAAGGCTGCTGCGAGCTCTTCCCGACGGTGGGAGGGCACTGACCCTTCCCTCTGATCTGCCGCAGCCTGTTACTGCTGCGATGTGGCCGGTCTGTATCTGGGTTATCTTAACCTTAAATTTTCGCCTTGGGGCAGTCTGGGGACATGACCACATCCTCCTGGGCTGGGGTTCTCTACTTGACCTACGGGGAGTTGCTATGGGCGGGGTTTCCGTGACGGACGGACCGGGTTCCGAGACTTCCATCGGGATGACCTGGGGTTCCATCACAGTCGCTGGCTCCGCCTCCGCTAACTCCGCCTCCCTAACCTCGGGGCTGGCAGTTCGTGGCTCCGCCCTGCTTGGCCCAGCAGGCGGCCCTTCACTCGTGATCTCTGCCTCCCCTGAGGACTGGACGTTCAAAGCGGGCGGCCACATCTCTGGGAGCCACACCGGTACTCTCTGTGCTCCCATAGCGGCTGGCCCTGCCTCCTCTAGCTCCTCCCTCCTGTCTTCGGGACCTGCAGCTTGTGTGTCCACCCTGTGTGGATCTCTACCTACAGCCCCCATTCCCTCCAGACCGTTCCTCAGAAACCACCCGTCATCATCACTATTCTCATCTGCACTATCCTCATCTGACCAGGGTGCCCTGAATTCTTCCTCATCTAACCCCCAATTCCAGAAAAACGCTGCATGATCGTCCGGGATGTCCCTTCCCCTGATGCAAGCTGCTACGCCTGCCTGTGTGCCTTGTGGTCCTACCTGGGGCTGTGCTTTCCCGTTGGCGGGATTTACCCCTGTAGTTTTCCCTTGCGCACCTGGCTCGTACAGTTTGCATTGGTTTATGTGGAACCACTTAGTGCGCCGAGGTACTTTTACGGCGTAAACCATGGGACTCGCCTTGTCTACAATGTTGTAGGGTCCCATATACAGTGGTTCCAGACTCCCTACTCTGGCGTAGTTTCTGACCATGACCTGGTCTCCCACTTCCCACTCCCGCGTTTTGCGGGGTTCCAGCAACAAGCGATTGCCCTGATGCTGCCTTCCCATGTTCCCAGCCGCCTGTTCATAAACTTGCTTCAGGCGCTCCAAGAGAGTCTGGGCGAACTTGTCCCTGCTTATCTCTTGGAGCTGACCCTCAGTGAGCACCGGGGCTAGCACATGGGTGGGGGTTCGCATGAGCCTTCCGGTCATTACCTCGTGCGGGGAGTACCCCGTACTTTTTGACTGACTGGCCCGGACCCCCATGAGGACTAAAGGCAGAACTTCCGCCCATTTTTGGGGCGAGTTCCCAGTCTCTTTCCTCAATTTCTCCTTCAGGGTCCGGTTCATACGTTCAACAATCCCGGATGACTGGGGATTGTGTGCTACGTGCCACTTCCCTTCAATGCCCAAAAGCATGAGGGTGGTCTGCATCACCTGGCCGGTGAAATGACTCCCTTGGTCTGACTCCACAAAACGGGGGAGTCCCCACCGCGAGAACACTTCCCGGACCAAGATTTTTGCTGTACCCAGTGCCGTAGCTGTTCGACAAGGGAAGGCTTCCACCCACTTGGAAAACACATCCACCAGGACGAGGCAGTACTTATAACCTCCCTGGGTGGTGGGCAGGGGTCCTATATAGTCGATCTGTATCGACTGCCATGGTCCCTCTACCCTTCTTACGTGTCCCATGGGCACCTTCCTTTTCTGGGGGTCTGGGTTGTTTGCAGCGCACACAAGACAGTTTGCACAGAACTCGCGGACTTGCTCCCTGAGCCCTGGCCACCATCCCGCTTGCTCTACCCGTTGCCAGGTAACCTCGGGCCCGGGGTGCCCTGCCGCTGGTCCCTCGTGAGCCAACTGGAGGAATTCCCTCCTGTGCTGCTGTGGCACAACCCACTGCTCCTCGCGGAACAGCATGCCTTCCTTAACTGAGAGGGTTGCCGTACTGTACGGACCTTCTACCTGCCTCCCCTCAGCAATGGTTTTTAGGACTGCTTTTTAGGGCGGGATCCTGGGCTTGGACGGTCTTAAGGTCTAGGGGCAATGCTACCCTGGTGTTCCCGGGATTCCCGTCCCCGCCTCGGACCGCTGCTATGGGTCCGGTCCTATAGGGGTTCCAGAAAGTGCCGTCGCGGGCACCCTCCCTGGCTAGCGCATCCGCCTGCCGGTTGCCCTCCCCACGGGGCTCTGTGGAGGAGTGAGCTTCACCTTATGGATGAAAATCTCTCCTTCCTCCCCTACTGCTGCTGCTAAGATCTTTTCCAGCAAGGGCTTCACCGTTAAAGGTCGCCCGTCCGCGGAGGTGTATCCGCGGCGGGACCAAATGGCCAGGTATTCCGTACACGAATTGCAGGTGAACATACTGTCCGAGCAAATCGTGTATGGGGTTGGGAAAATGTCTGGGTGGGTCACCACGTACACCACGGCAGACAGCTCAGCTTGCTGCGCGCTCATAGTACTAGGGAGCTTGATCGCCAGGGCAAGGTCTGCCGCAGGGTCATAAACTCCACACCCTGTGAGTCGCTCGCCAGCAGATACTGTGCTAGACCCATCAACATAAATCTCGCGCCCAGTGGGATGTATCCCGGCCCGTAAACCTATGTTGACGTCCCACACCCCTTCCACCGAACACCGGTGGGCTGTACCGGGGTATACCAAATTGGCCGCAAGCCTGGGCTCGCAAAGACCTTTTACTCTAAGATCCAACTGGGAGAGAAGAAGGGTCCAACGCGCGATGCGTGCGCTGCTTACGGTCCCGTCTTTAATCCTCCCAGCCAGAAGCATCTTAGTTGGTGTGTGATGTGTGAGGAGAGTGATGGGAGAGAGCCCTGTGAAGATCGCTGATCTTTTCACAGCCCAATGCGTGGCTAAAAGGTGCCTTTCGCAATTGGAGAAACTTCTCTCCACATCCGTTAACACCCTGGATGAATAGACAACCGGCCTCAGCTTGCCGTGACGCTCTTGGAGCAGCACGGCGCTTAAGCTGTCTCCGCTGGCAGCTACCTCCAGGAAAAACTCCTTCCCCCCATCTATGGCCCCTAAGGCTGGCGCGGTCTGCAGATCCCTTTTTAACTTCTCGAAGGCTGCTTGGCAGCCCTCGTCCCAAAGCCACTCCACCCCCTTATGGAGGAGTCGGAGGAGCGGCGCCGCTGTGGCCGCATAATCTTCGATAAAATCCCTGCAGTAACCGGTCAGTCCCAAGAAGGACCACACACCCCTTACGTTGTTGGGAATCGGTAATTCTTGCACCGACTCCCTCCTTGCTTTGTCTATGGCTCTTTCCCCAGCGCGTATGGTCAGTCCCAGGAATTTTACTTCCCGCTGACCGATACGTGCTTTCTTAGGGTTTATTTTAAAACCCTTTCTCGCTAACAGCTCCAATAACTCGTCCAGTAGTGGTCCGTGCTCCTCCCTCGAGTCCGTAAATAGGAGCAAATCATCCACATACTGTACTATCTGATTGGGCTGACTAAACTCCTTTAAACTTCCTGCCATACACTGATGAAAAATACTGGGGCTATTGTGGAAACCCTGTGGCAGACAGTTCCACGTGTACTGTTGCCCTTTGAAAGTAAAGGCAAACTTGTACTGGTCCTCTCGCCGCAGCCCATCGTGTACCTGCCCTGGGAGTCTTTGATGGGGACAGTGCAGAGGGAGCTTTACTCTGTATCTAACCTGTGCTGTATCTGCCCTGGGAGTGTTTGATGGGACAGCATAGAGGGAGCTTTACTCTATATCAAATCCGTGCTGTATCTGCCCTAGGAGTGTTTGATGGGACAATGTAGAGGGAGCTTTACTCGATCTAACCCGTGCTGTACCTGCCCAAAGAGTGTTTGATGGGACATGTAGAGGGAGCTTTACTCTATATCAAACCCGTGCTGTACCTGCCCTGGGAGTGTTTGCTGGGACATTGTGGAGGGAGCTTTACTCGGTATCTAACCTGTGCTGTACCTGCCCTGGAAGTGTTTTATGGGGACAGTGTAGAGGGAGCTTTACTCTGTATCTAACCCATGCTGTACCTGCCCTGGGAGTGTTTGATGGGCCTGTGTCGAGGCAGCTTTACTCTGTATCTAACCTGTGCTGTACCTGCCCTGGCAGTGTTTGATAGGACAGTGTGGAGGGAACTTTACTCTGTATCTAACCCGTGCTGTACCTGCCCTGGGAGTGTTTGATGGGACAGTGCAGAGGGAGCTTTACTCTGTATGTAACCTGTGCTACACCTGCCCTGGGAGTGTTTGATGGGACAGTGCAGAGGGAGCTTTAAGCTATGTCTAACCCATGCTGTACCTGCCCTAGGAGTGTTTGAGGGGACAATGTAGAGGGAGCTTTACTCTGTATCTAACCCGTGCTGTACCAGCCTGGGAGTGTTTGATGGGACAGTGTAGAGGGAGCTTTACTCTGTATCTAACCCATCGTGTACCTGCCCTGGGAGTCTTTGATGGGGACAGTGTTGAGGGAGCTTTACTCTGTATCTAACCCGTGCTGTACCTGCCCTGGGAGTTTTGATAGGACAGTAGAGAGGGAGCTTTAATCTGTATCTGCCCCATGCTGTATCTGCCCTGGGAGTGTTTGATGGGATAGTGTCGATGGAGTTTTACTCTGTATCTAACCCGTGCTGTACCTGCCCGGGGAGTGTTTGATGGGACAGTCTCGAGCGAGTTTTACTATGTATCTAACCCGTGCTGTACCTGCCCTGCAAGTGTTTGATGGGACAGTGTAAAGTGAGCTTTACTTGACATGTAACCTGTGCTGTACCTGCCCTGGGAGTGTTTGATGGGACACTGTAGAGGGAGCTTTAATCTGTATCTAACCCGTGCTGTACCTGCCCTGGGAGTTTTTGATGGGATAGTGCAGAGGGAGGTTAACTCTGTATCTAACCCGTGCTGTACCTGCCCTAGCAGTGTTTGATGGGACAGTGTAGAGGGAGCTTTACTCTGTATCTAACCCGTGCTGTACCTGCCCTGGGAGTTTTGATAGGACAGTAGAGAGGGAGATTTAATCTGTATCTGCCCCATGCTGTATCTGCCCTGGGAGTGTTTGATGGGATAGTGTCGATGGAGTTTTACTCTGTATCTAACCCGTGCTGTACCTGCCCGGGGAGTGTTTGATGGGACAGTCTCGAGCGAGTTTTACTATGTATCTAACCCGAGCTGTACCTGCCCTGCAAGTGTTTGATGGGACAGTGTAAAGTGAGCTTTACTTGACATGTAACCTGTGCTGTACCTGCCCTGGGAGTGTTTGATGGGACACTGTAGAGGGAGCTTTAATCTGTATCTAACCCGTGCTGTACCTGCCCTGGGAGTGTTTGATGGGACAGTGTAGAGGGAGCTTTACTCTGTATCTAACCCGTGCTGTACCTGCCCTGGGAGTTTTTGATGGGATAGTGCAGAGGGAGGTTAACTCTGTATCTAACCCGTGCTGTACCTGCCCTAGCAGTGTTTGATGGGACAGTATAGAGGGAGCTTTACTCTGTCTGTAACCAGTGCTGTACCTGCCCCAGGACTGTTTGATGGGACAGTATAGAGGGAGCTTTTACTCTATATGTAACCCGTGCTTTACCTGACCTGCGAGTGTTTGATGGGATAGTGTAGTACTCTGTATCTAACCCGTGCTGTACCTGCCCTCGGAGTGTCTGATGGGACAGTACAGAGCGAACTTTACTCTTTATCTAACCCGTGCTGTACCTACCCTGGGAGTGTTTGGTGGGACAATGTAGAGGGAGCTTTACTCTGTATCTAAACCATGCTGTACGTGCCCTAGGAGTATTTGATGGGATAATGTAGAGGGAGTTTTACTCTGTATCTAGCCCGTGCTGTACCTGCCCTGGGAGTGTTCGATGGGATAGTGTAAAGGGAGCTTTACTCTGTATTTAACCCGTGCTGTACCTGCCCCAGGAGTGTTTGATGGGACAATGTAGAGGGAGCTTTACCCTGTATCTTACCCGTGCTGTACCTGCCCTGGGAGTGTTTGATGGGACAGTATAGAGGGAGCTTTACTATGTAACTAACCCGTGCTTTACCTGCCCTGGGAGTGTTTGATGGGACAGTGTAGAGGGAGCTTTACTCTGTATCTAACCCGTGCTGTACCTGTCCTGGGACTGTTTGATCGGACAGTATAGAGGGAGCTTTACTCTGTATCTAACCCGTGCTGTACCTGCCCTGGGAGTGTTCGATGGGTCAGTGTAGAGGGAGATTTACTCTGTATCTAACCCGTGCTGTACCTGCCCTGGGACTGTTTGATGGGACAGTGTAGAGGTAGCTTTACTCTGTATCTAACCCGTGCTGTACCTGCCCTGGGAGTGTTTGATGGGACAGTGTAGAGGGAGCTTTACTCTGTAGCTAACCCATGCTGTACCTGCCCTGGGAGTGTTTGATGGGACAGTTTAGAGGGAGCTTTACTCTGTATCTAACCCGTGCTGTACCTGCCCTGTGAGTGTTTGGTGGGACAATGTAGAGGTAGCTTTACTCTGTATCTAACCCGTGCTGTACCTGCCCTGGGAGTGTTTGATGGGACAGTGTAGAGGTAGCTTTACTCTGTATCTAACCCGTGCTGTACCTGTCCTGGGACTGTTTGATGGGACAGTATAGAGGGAGCTTTACTCTGTATCTAACCCGTGCTGTACCTGTCCTGGGAGTGTTTGATGCGACAGTGTAGAGGGAGTTTTACTCTGTATCTAACCCGTGCTGTGCCTGCCCTGGGAGTGTTTGATCGGACAGTATAGAGGGAGCTTTTACTCTGTATCTAGCCCGTGCTGTACCTGCCCTGGGAGTGTTCGATGGGATAGTGTAAAGGGAGCTTTACTCTGTATTTAACCCGTGCTTTACCTGCCCTGCGAGTGTTTGATGGGATAGTGTAGAGGGAGCTTTACTCTGCATCTAACCCGTGCTGTGCCTGCCCTGGGAGTGTTTGATCGGACTGTATAGAGGGAGCTTTTACACTGTATCTAACCCGTGCTGTACCTGCCCTGGGAGTGTTCGATGGGTCAGTGTCGAGGGAGATTTATTCTGTATCTAACCCGTGCTGTACCTGCCCTGGGACTGTTTGATGGGACAGTGTAGAGGGGGCTTTAATCTGTATCTAACCCGTGCTGTACCTGCCCTGTGAGTGTTTGGTGGGACAATGTAGAGGTAGCTTTACTCTGTATCTAACCCGTGCTGTACCTGCCCTGGGAGTCTTTGATGGGACAGTGTAGAGGTAGCTTTACTCTGTATCTAACCCGTGCTGTACCTGTCATGGGACTGTTTGATGGGACAGAATAGAGGGAGCTTTACTCTGTATCTAACCCGTGCTGTACCTGTCCTGGGAGTGTTTGATGCGACAGTGTCGAGGGAGCTTTACTCTGTATCTTACCCGTGCTGTACCTGACCTGGGAGTGTTTGATGGGACAGTATAGAGGGAGCTTTACTTTGTATCTAACCCGTGCTGTACCTGTCCTTGGAGTGTTTGATGCGACAATGTAGAGGGAGCTTTACTCTGTATCTTACCCGTGCTGTACCTGCCCTGGGAGTGTTTGATGGGACAGTATAGAGGGAGCTTTACTGTGTAACTAACGCGTGCTTTACCTGCCCTGCGAGTGTTTGATGGGATAGTGCAGAGGGAGCTTTACTCTGCATCTAACCCGTGCTGTGCCTGCCCTGGGAGTGTTTGATCGGACAGTAGAGAGGGAGCTTTACTCTATATCAAATCCGTGCTGTATCTGCCCTAGGAGTGTTTGATGGGACAATGTAGAGGGAGATTTACTCTGTATCTAACCCGTGCTGTCCCTGCCCTGGGACTGTTTCATGGGACAGTGTAGAGGGAGCTTTAATTTGTATCTAACCCGTGCTGTACCTGCCCTGTGAGTGTTTGGTGGGACAATGTAGAGGGAGCTTTACTCTGTATCTAAACCATGCTGCACCTGCCCTGGGAGTGTTTGATGGGATAGTTTAAAGGGAGATTTACTCTGTCTGTAACCAGTGCTGTACCTGCCCTGGGAGTGTTTGATGGAACAGTGCAGAAGCTTATGGGGCAGTACTATTGCTTAGTGAATGGCGGGGTGTAGGATTCTG
>JASTWF010000713.1:0-226741 GCA_030390025.1 Squalus acanthias
GGCCACTTTGCAACCACGTCTCCGTTATGGCGATTAGATTAAACCTTTTAACTTCTATCTGCGCTATTAATTGATCTATTTTGTTGCGAATGCTTCACGCATTAAGATATAATGCCTTTATCTTGGACTTATTTCCCTTTTTCCCTGCAGTCACCTTAGTCACTGATGCCTTATTACCTTTGTTACTCTCTCTGTCCCTTCCTGACCAACACTGTTTATTTTTACCCAAAACTCTACTCTGTTCTAGTGCCTTGACATTTCACTGCTTTTAAATGTACTCTTTCCTGAACTCTCCCGCCCCCGTCCCCCACCCCCTGCTCCTTCATTATTTTAATTCCATTGACATTAATGGGCGGATAACGCAAGCGGCACAGAATCATAGAATCAGAAAGCACATAAGGAGACCATGCGGCCTATCGTGCCTCTCCCGGCTCTTTGAAATGGGTATCCAATTATTCCAACTCCCTTGCTTTTTCCCCAAAGCCCAGCAAACCCTGCCTTTCAAAGTAAATATCCGGTTCTCTTTTAAAGTTACTATTTGTATAAGGGTGTCAACAGTGGCTCTGTGGTCGCATTCTCGCCTCTGAATCAGTTGGTAGTGTGTTTAAGTCCCGCTCCAGTGACTTGGACACACAATCTAGGTTGACATTCCAATGCAGTACTGAGGGAATCCTGCACTGTCGGATGTGCCGTCTTTCAGATGGGACGTTAAACCTAGTCCCCGACTGCCCTGTCAGGAGGACGTAAAAGATCCCACAGCACTATTTGAAAGAAGAGCAGGGGAGGTCTGCACAGCGTCCTGGACAATATTCATCCCTCAACCAATATCCCTGGTCATCATCTCATGGTTATTGGTGAGACCTGGCTGTGTGCAATTTGGTGTCTCGCTTCCTACATGACAACAGTGTCTACACTTCTAAAGTATTTCATTGGCTGTAAAGGGCTTTAGGATGTCTTGGATCTTTAAAGGAGCTGTAAACATGTAATATTTATTTTGTATTATTGAATTCGCTTCCATGACCCTTTCAGACAATGCATTCTGGATTATAACAGTTCGCTACGTAGAAAAAATTTCCTCAACTCTCCCTGGATCATTATCTAATTGCCTTAAATACGCGTCTTCTGTTTACTGACCCTCCTGCAGTGGAAACAATCTCTCCTTATTTACCCTAAACCCTTTATAATTTTGAACATCTCTGTTAAATCTCCCCTGAACATTTTCTGCTCTATGGAGAACGATCCCAGCTTCTCGCCATGTCGGCAGTTTCAGGTCTTTCACCCGCTGTGGGCGAGGGCCCGGCCGAGACCTCACATCCGGGTACCACCAGTCTTGCCTTGATCTCTTCCTTGCTCAGTTTAGCAGATTAATCTTATTTTTTTTCCTTATAATCAACAATTTAAGAATATTATTCTTATTTTTTTTTCTTATAATCAACAATTTAGGAATCACATTTTAAATATGTTAACAAATTCCCCTTTTGAAGGGATCCAATCTCTTCCTTTACCGATTTAATCGAATCCCTTTTCATTTAATTTGACTCATCGGGTCAAAAAGTTGAAAAAAAAATGATTGATATTTTATTAATTCATAGTGGAGCTCTCTCTCTCTATGGAATTGTTCGACACTTCCCGCTCTCCTTCTCATCTTGGCCCCACTCTCCTGGTCCCCTTTCTTTCTGTCGGATCCCCACACTCTGCCAGATCCCAGTCCCACGGGTTCCCACACTCTGCCAGATTGCATCCCACGGGTTCCCACACTCAGCCAGATTGCATCCCACGGGTTCCCACACTCTGCCAGACCCCAGTCCCACGGGTTCCCACACTCTGCCAGATTGCATCCCACGGGTTCCCATACTCTGCCAGATTCCATCCCACGGGTTCCCACACTCTGCCAGATCCCAGTCCCACGGGTTCCCGCACTCTGCCAGATCTCATTCCCACGGTTTCCCACACTCTGCCAGATCCCAGTCCCACGGGTTCCCACACTCTGCATAATCCCAGTCCCACGGGTTCCCGCACTCTACCAGATCACAGTCCAACGGGTATCCGCACTCTGCCAGATTCCATCCCACGGGTTCCCAAACTCTGCCAGATCCCAGTCCCAGGGGTTCCCATACTCTGCCAGATCCCAGTCCCACGGGTTTCCACACTCTGCCAGATCCCAGTCTCACGGGTATCCGCACTCTGCCAGATTCCATCCCACGGGTTCCCAAACTCTGCCAGATCCCAGTCCCAGGGATTCCCATAGTCTGCCAGATCCCAGTCCCACGGGTTTCCGCACTCTGCCAGATCTCAGTCCCACGGGTTGCCGCACTCTGCCAGATCTCAGTCCCACGGGTTCCCACACTCTGCCTAATCCCAGTCCCACGGGTTCCCACACTCTGCCAGATCCCAGTCCCACGGGTTCCCACACTCTGCCAGATCCCAGTCTCACGGGTTCCCGCACTCTGCCAGATTCCAGTCCCACGGGTTCCCACACTCTGCCAGATCCCAGTCTCACGGGTTCCCACACTCTACCAGATCCCAGTCCCACGGGTATCCGCACTCTGCCAGTCCCCAGTCCCACGGGTTCCCACCCTCTGCCTGATCTCAGTCCCACGGGTTCCCACACTCTGCCATATCTCAGTCTCACTGGTTCCCACACTCTGCCAGTTTCCAGTCCCACGGGATCCCGCACTCTGCCAGATCCCAGTCCCAAGGGTTCCCGCACTGTGCCAGTTCCCAGTCCCAAGGGTTCCCACACTCTGCCAGATCTCAGTCCCAAGGGTTCCCCCACTCTGGCTGAACCCAGTCCCACGGGTTCCCACACTCTGCCAGTTTACAGTACCACGGGTTTCCACACTCTGCCAAATCTCAGTCCCACGGGTTCCCACACTCTGCCAGATCCCAGTCTCACGGGTTCCCGCACTCTGCCAGATTCCAGTCCCACGGGTTCCCGCGCTCTGCCAGATCCCAGTCCCACGGATTCCCACACTCTGCCTGAACCCAGTCTTACGGGTTCCCACACTCTACCAGATCCCAGTCCCACGGGTATCCGCACTCTGCCAGTCCCCAGTCCCACGGGTTCCCACCCTCTGCCTGATCTCAGTCCCACGGGTTCCCACACTCTGCCATATCTCAGTCTCACTGGTTCCCACACTCTGCCAGTTTCCAGTCCCACGGGATCCCGCACTCTGCCAGATCCCAGTCCCAAGGGTTCCCGCACTGTGCCAGTTCCCAGTCCCAAGGGTTCCCACACTCTGCCAAATCTCAGTCCCACGGGTTTCCACACTCTGCCAGTTTCCAGTCCCACGGGTTCCCACACTCTGCCAGATTTCATCCCAAGGGTTCTCTCACTCTGCCAGATCCCAGTTCCACGGATTCCCTCACTCTGCCTGTTCCCAGTCCCACGTGTTCCCACACTCTGCCAGTTCCCAGTCCCACGGGTTCCCGCACTCTGCCAGATCCCAGTCCCACGGGTTCCCGCACTCTGCCAGTTTACTCTCCCACGGGTTCCCACACTCTGCCAGATCCCAGTCCCACGGGTTCCCGCACTCTGCCAGTTCCCAGTCACACGGGTTCCCGCACTCTGCCAGTTCCCAGTCACACGGGTTCCCGCACTCTGCCAGTTCCCAGTCACACGGGTTCCCGCACTCTGCCAGTTTACACTCCCACGGGTTCCCACACTCTGCCAGTTTACATTCCCACGGGTTCCAGCACTCTGCAAGATTCCATCCCACGGGTTTCCGCACTCTGCCAGTTTCCAATCCCACGGGTTTCCACACTCTGCCAGATCCCAGTCCCAGGGTTTCCCGCACTCTGCCAGTTTCCAGTCCCACGGGTTCCCACACTCTGGCTGAACCCAGTCCCACGGGTTCCCACACTCTGCCTGAACCAAGTCCCACGGGTTCCCGCACTCTGCCAGTTTACAGTACCACGGGTTGCCGCACTCTGCCTGTTTACAGTACCATGGGTTCCCGCACTCTGCCAGTTTCCATTCCCACGGGTTCCCGCACTCTGCCAGTTTACAGTCCCACGGGTTCCCACACTCTGCCTGAAACAAGTCCCACGGGTACCCGCACTCTGCCAGATCCCAGTCCCACGGGTAACCGCACTCTGCTAGTTCCCAGTCTCACGGGTTCCCACACTCTGCCAGTTCCCGATCTCCCCTTTGTTCGAGAATGGACCCATGAATATCAGAGGAATAGAGTTCCAATGAAATCTATTATTGTTGGCACAAGAAGAGTTGTGTTCTTTCATTTGGACTGTGTGAACAGTTCTGATAAGCTAATCATGGAAAGTATATTTCTGCACTTTATAGGTCACACAGCTCTGTACCAGAGATTAAACGGATTCACAATTCCTGTTTGGGAAAAATTATAGAAAATCCTACTTTCTATCTTTAAAAAAGAGAAAACCCCCCAGGGGATCTCATGTCAGTTTTAATGTAACGAGGAGAATGCACAATTTACCCAAATTCCTCACTGTAGCAAGGAGTTCAATCATAAAGATCCATAAATTCAAAATGTGAAATTAGGAGTAAGAAGGGGCGCCGGGCATAACATTTCAGCTCACTGTGATACTGTATTCTGTATGTTATATATTGAATTACCAAAAGGATCATTCGGCACGAACCTATTTTTCTGGCTCTGAAGTTGACAACTATGTTATCGTAAGTTTCTCACATGCCAAACATAAGCTTCTGTAAACAAACTGCAAAATCCATGTGCTGCATAACACAGGCAAAGGTAAACTGATGAATTTCGAACTGAGGAGTTTAACAGTCAAGATATACAAAGAAGAAAGCAAGAAAATTACCTTGAAAGAAGGGAGGATTATCAAAAAGTGCACCTATAAATGGTGTACACCTGTCACTACATTTACTGCAGTTTAGGAGGCAATAATAGGAACTTTATTGTTTAACCTTTTTTTGTTAAGTTGCCGATTTATCCTAATCATCCTCCCAGTTGTTAATGGGATAGTCTGTGGTGCCTGTCCCTACTTTAACAAATGAAAAGCTGGCAACCCAGTTATATGCACTCTATTGAAGTACAAGCAGAGGAATTTTGCTGTGTTGTGTTGAAGGGGCCCTACACAGCATCAAATGCACGGAATCTCCTGTGTTGTGCATAAAAATATTTTCTCACGTCGTGGAGATCCCATTGTGGAAAAGCTGGATTTTATTATCCTGAAAGATAAATGCTGAGGAAGAAGATGAATCTTTCATTCACTCCTTTAAATTCTCACTAAGGAATTGGTCTAAAGAGGATTAGGGCCGGGGTTATGCTGCATTGCAGAATTGAGAGTTGCACAGGCTGACGTGCACTGCGGCTCTGCTGCACTCTGGGAGTTGTAGTCCTCCAGTGACTGTGACTCAAACCGAACTGGTGCATTATGGGAGACCTGTGCTCGGCTGATTATCTTGATTTTAAAAATTTAGCAAAATATAAGGATCCGGCTCCAGAATGAGATGCAAGGTTGGGGTGAAACTACAGGAGGCATTTCTCACAGATAATTCCTGAGAAACCCCGAATGTTTAGTTTCAATTCCAATTTTAAATGTTTATTATGAATTTATTACCTTTACTAATGTATTGGAATGATTGGCGATAGTGCGTGATGCGCTTCAGTTGGACCACTACCAATAATAAAATATTTTTTATAGTTTTCTGATTGACTCCATTTTATCCTAAACGAAATTAAAAGCCCTTTCACCCTTACTTAAATGTTAGTGCGAATTGGTGAGAAAGGGCTCGAGGAGGGTTCACGTGAATTTTTGTCTTTCTCTGCAATCTGAGCTCTTCACTCTGAGCCCACATCTCCCAAAGTTACTCCAAGACCCCACGTCCGCATCCCACAATCACTCTCTCCGCTTTCTTAGTGCAGCATTTGTTAAATTTACACCCTACGCTGCGACTGACTACGGACAATGGCACGGGGATCATAGAACCATAGAATCCTAGAATTATACAGTACAGAATGAGGCCATTTGGCCCATTGCGCCTGTGCCAGCGCTTTGAAAGAGATAACCAATTACTCCCACTCCTCTGCTACCTATTTTTTTCATTTATTTTTCCTCATGTCTCCGCTGGTTTTTGTGCCAATTATCTTAAATCTGTGTCCTCTGGTTCCCGAGCAAACTGCTCCTGGAATCAATTTCGTCGAATTTACTTTATTAAAACCCTGCCTAATTTGTCTTCAGCTTGGTGCTCCACTGAATTATTTACCTAACAATTATCTTAAGCATCCTCTTTTTCTGTTATCAATTTTGAATTCAATTTTGGCTTCAATTTTGCTAACAGGTCTATCATGTAGTACTTTGTCAAACGCCTTTTGAAAGTCCATATACACAACATCAACTGCACTATCCTCATCAATCCTCTCAGTTACTTCATGAAAGAACTCGATCAACTTAGTAAAACATGATTCCCGATTAAAATATCCGTGCTGGCTTTCATTGATTAACCCACATTTTCCAAGTGCCAATTAAGTTTCTGTCGGATTATTGTCTCTAAATGTTTCTGCACGACGTTAGGTTGACTGGCCTGAGTTGCCAGATTATCCCTCTCCCCTTTTTTGAACGGGGTGCAATATTTGCGATGCACCACTACCCTGGCAGCACTCCCATATCAAAGGTGGACTGGAAGATTTAGTGACTCCAGAGCCTCTGCAATTTCAACCCTTACTTCCCTCAGCTACCGCGGATACAGCCCATTTGGACCAGGTGACTTTTGTACTTTGAGCGCTACCAACCTTTCATGTACCTCATTTTTATTTATGTTTTTCCTATCCAATTTCTCAACTATCGCCTACTTTACTGTAACATTGGCAGCATCCTTTTCTTTAGTGAAGTCACATGCAAAGTATTGATTTAGAACCTAAGCCATGCCCCCAGCCTGCACAAGAAAATCTCCTTTTTGGTCTGTAATCGACCACATCCTTGAGATTGCCACGTTCCAGGACGATCCCTGCACCACCAGCCTCTTCGCACCCTGCCGATGGTGACCAACTTACTATCCTCCTGAACTCACTGTGGCTGCGGGGTGGCCACCCCCTGGAACATCTGATCGAGCAAATTCTCAGCCCTGCAATGACGCCAGGCGCTCCTCAAGCTCAGAAACTCTGAGCTTAAGTTCGAGCAGATGGAGTCACTTCATGGACACGTGATTATCATGGCTAGGTGAAGCGCCCTGGAGTTCCAACATGTCACCTGAATATCCCCTGTTTTTATCAATATAAGTTGCAGCATTTAATTTCAGCAGTGACAGAAATCACGATGTAAGCTTAAAGAGATTTTTAAAATAAAATACCATTAATTGAAATGAAACGAAAGTTCATAAAACTAAATTTAATATGAAATAAATTAAATGAAATGAAATTAAATTAATTACATTATAGTAAATTTAGTTTATTATATAGCACTTTAGGCATTACAGAATTAATATCCGATTTGCATTGCCCAGTGATATTTGTTCCAATTCTCTTATATCCTTTGCCTGAAGAGTTGTAGAGTGATCTGATATCCTGGGACTGACGGACTTGGTGTTGGGTTTTACTCCCCTAACTTGTTGGTCCGGCAGAATTCCGGGACTGGGGAAATTCCATCTGATAACTGAGAAAGCCGAAGCATTCTGACACAACACTGATGGCGGCAGCATTTCCTGTTCTAAGACAATCAGACTGTGACCTCACTTCCTGCGGCCCATCGTGAAAAGTGCCACATTCTGGAGTAAGGGGCTCCTGATGACGTAAGGAGTACTTCAAAAGTGAATCTGGTTCGTTACACTTCTGTCACTAACAGCCAATGGGTGCCATGCTCAAGCGATTCTGTGACGTGTCACCAATTATATTCAGAGCTCCTGCATCTTTCACTCCCTGCAGTTTGTTTGCTCAGCAGCTTTATTTTACTTTTTCAGTTCAAGGATAATAAATAAATCACTTATATTTATGGCGACTGCTTTTTCGGGATCATTAGACTTGTGGACATCAACTCTGGGCATTGATTTTCTTAACATTAATATAAGTCAAGATGCATTTCATTCCGGCTGTGGTAAAGATTCCTTTACATTCTTCTAGCATTGAGTGGGACAAAAGGCAGATTCTGATGTTAAGGGCGGCCGTCAGCCTCTGGACGGAGCTCTGTAATCCTCCACTAACAGTCTACAACGACAGAACACTCTGCACTGTTATACAAACACATCCAACGCGATCATCGTGTTCCGACATGTCGATACGCGATGGAGAACTTCGCGTGAGTTACACCACAAATTTTTAAGTCTGTCTTTCGATCCGATTATGCAATACAATTTTAATAACATTTAAATCTGTTACTGTGTCTAAGAATTTATGAGAGACTATGTTTCATCTACAAGAACTATCCAAATACTGGCACTGCCCAACTGAATCTGATAGTAAAGAGTCTTGAAACAATTGCTGGCGGCTTCAAAAGTATCTGTATTTTATCAATTACTATTCGGAAATAGGACACACATCAATAATTCCGTGATCTGACTGTACTTTCCTTCGCTTCTGTGAATTCTGTCGCTTGGCAGAAGCGTATTTTACACCCAGCCAATTTTCTCTTTCATTATAGTCAATGAAAAAGGAAATTCGGTCGAGGTGTATGACTGGCGGACAGTCCGCTCCAGCCTGATTTCCGCCCAGGCCGAAATTGAAAATGCCCTTAATTTCAGAATATTCAGATTCCACTAATCCCAAATGGACTGATAACTAAAGGCATGCAGTAGATGGAAGGCACCGCGATAAAAATACAATCCGACTGGGGAAAACAAAATGCATGCAAGCCAATCATTTTAAAATTAATATAAACCAACAGAACCATTAATACCTGCGGCGCCCATCAATCGCTGAATATGTGTAAAGATCGAGCTGACACAGCGCTGCCTGTTTATATGTGTAACCCGGCATACTGAATAGAACAGCGGAAGCAGTCAGAGACAGTCCTCTGACTTTCTTACACATCCTGCAGTGTGAACAGTGGATTTACCCAGTTCGCGGGACAGCTTCTCTTTGACATCTTCCAACCTGCAACACATGTACTGCAGAACAAATTGGCGAAACGTTTCAACCGCGGCACTGAAATTAGCGGGCGTACAAAATGCTAGTTAATTGGTTCGAATCCTCATCTGAAGCCGTTACACCGAGAAACGCTCTCAAACCCAGGTCCCCAGTGATGCCGGACGGCGCTCCGAATACACCGCCTTGCACTGGGGGTACCCGTTCAACACCAGTTGGTAAAAGGGACGGGGTACTACAGGGCACTGTCTGTGCACCAACACACACAGCGGATTATTCCATGTCAATATCTGAGAGTCCTGATTACTTACCCTTGCCTGAAATGCCCCGATTATAAATTCTTATTTCTTACACTGTGTTACCAGGTTACAGGGTCGCTGATTCACATTAATAACACGCAGATTCACCATGATACATTTAGTAACAGCAAGAAACAACTTTATTTAATGTTGCTGGGCAGCCTTCAACTATTTCTCATTAATAAAGACGTCAGAATTTTTTTTTAAACGAGGCAACTCCAGTAAACATTCAAAAATTGGTGAAACATCGCGACACCGTGAAGGG
Organism: Squalus acanthias; assembly: GCA_030390025.1. Classification (NCBI taxonomy): domain Eukaryota; kingdom Metazoa; phylum Chordata; class Chondrichthyes; order Squaliformes; family Squalidae; genus Squalus; species Squalus acanthias. Next base: position 9,579 of record JASTWF010000713.1, read on the forward strand.
GACAGCGGCACCACTCCTTATTCCCAGGAGACTGGGTGATGCGGCCCTTGCAGCTGCAATCAGTCCAAGCAACATTACCATCAAACCTGCGAGATAAAAGTAAGGGACAGGGAGTTGTAAACGACAAAATCTTTCCCTAAAACTGCTGACTGCTCCGGTCAATATATGGTAGAATTAAATTACAGTCCTCGCAGAATCAGATATTAAACCCGTTGATCAACTATTATATTGCACTATTAAATTTCACTTCATCATTGACATTTTTCATACTTAAGGGGGAATGACCTTGTTAGGGAGGAGACACTCGGTCAAAGAACTGCGGAAACTCACGGTCCATGTTGGCGTTAAATGCTACAAAGGGCGCCAAATATAGTCGCGTACCTGTGAGGTTTTTACAACAACGATCCTTATGCAGCGGTTAGCAGAGAGAACCCCAGTCTAAGCTAGAACACGAGCTAGAACGGAATTCTAATGTCCCAACCGAAGCTCTAATTCGGCTTTCTTACATGTTTAACCAATCTTACAATGAGTGTCCAGGGAGATTTCAGCACCGTCTTCAGCTCTTCTCTGAATTTCCTCTCGTCGCTGCATAAATACACGTGTTCGGACAGAAACTCAAAATCTTCAGCATAGCTCCGGTTTCAGTGGCGATATAGGCTGGGTTTGTGCGGTCGCCTCGGTAATAATTGATGTTTGTCATTCTGGTAATTAAAAAATTGACGGCAGCTGTCAGCCACAGCAATATAAAACTGCCCGATATAGCGAACAGCAAAATGATGGATTTCCTTCGGCTCTCCATCTCGGGATCACACTGATTCTCACTGCTCTGACAACGGAGTCCCCTGCGGGCTCTGCTGGCCACTAAAATACGTCTGACGGTCAAACAATTAAACAATGCCATTTACGTAAAGGGAAGCCAAACGAGCCATATGATGTGAAACCAGAGATACGCTTCACCTGGAGGTGAGGGAAAAAAAGCCACACTATTCCGGCAGCCCCACTGCACGTTGATAATTTTTTGCTGAGATTCATATGCAAACAATACGGGGATGCCCTTTAAAAAGACCAGGAACGTGAACGTTGTTATAACCGCGGCCGCAGTTCTCTCGGTGCAATACTTTACTTTAAACTTCTGGCAGCAGATAACAACAAATCGATCAAATGTGAAGGAGACGGTGAACCAAACAGACAAATCGAAGGTGACAGCATTCATATATAGATTGAACTTACACACGGGAGTGTGAGACAGGAATGAAAGTGGAAAGTGATAACTGAAAACATAATACGCCATTACTTTGAAGATCATGACCAGTAGATCTGCCGTTGTCATGGCCACCATGTAGATAGAGATACACTTGGAAAGGCCGCAGTTAACTCGGGAGAGAATCACGATTGTCATCAAGTTCGCTGTAAGAAAGAGAGAGGAGAGAAATAATGTTCCAGTGTCTGATTGAAATATATATGGAGATCCCTGTTGAGGGCATTTTGCACCATTCAGTGTGATTATCAACACGGAGCAGTGTGAGAACAGGATTAGTATTGGAGCCATTACCTGGGAAACCCACCCACACATTTTAATGAGCTGCTGCGGCGCTCACTCTGCACGGGGTGACAAGACGGTCCGGAAATCCGCTAAAATCCTTGTGTTGGAGCTACAAAGAAGATTGTAACATCAGCAATGTTATCATATCAAGGGCAACTGTGAAAGTGAGGACACGTGGTTCACTGTGTCATGCTGACACCTGTAAAACAGTTACCATATCCAACATGCGACATGAACAGTGAGACAGTTAACATCGATTAACAACAAATAGGTTACAATGGCTCACCGGGGACACCGAAAGCTGCGAGTATCGGGTAGTAAATCTCTTTTATCAGCAGAAAAGCTGGTCGCCCCATTTCCAGTGAGATTGGATGAATTCTGTAAGAGATGAAAGACTCTGATTGGCGCACGGCTGAGACAATAGAGGGGAACCTATATTTATCCACACATCAATCCGCCATGAGTTAATCAAATTAACTCATAATTGGTATTAGTTACAGTCATTTAACAAATAGACTGAGGTAAGTTGTTTTTTAGACTGATAATTCAGATTAAGAGAAATATGTGAAATTGTAATTGTACAGTTTCAAAAACACGCACAGTAGAAACATTCTTTAAAAATGGAAACTGGATTCACCCAATACTGGTGCTGACCCTATTCCAGCAGGACTGGCGGAAGCTGCTCCCCTGGCAGCCATCGCCCTAGCCCAGCCCTTCACTGGCTCCTAGTGCTCCAACACCTCCAGAACAGGCGGTGAAAGAAATCCTGCAATATCTGAAACAGTCCTGCAGCATTAGAGATGACCTTGTTCCTCTGGTAATAGTAGCTCCCAAAAGTTACACCAGAAGTGACACTACTCCTCTACTACTTGTGATAACCTACATAGAAACATAGAAACTAAGATAAATAGGAGCAGGAGTAGGCCATTCGGCACTTCGAGCCTGCTCCGCTATTCAATATGATCATGGCTGATCCTCTATCTCAAAACCATATTCCCGCTCTCTCCCCATACCCCTTGATGCCTTTTGTGTCTACAAATCTATCTATCACCTTCTTAAACATGTACAGTGACTTGGCCTCCACAGCCATCTGTGGTAGAGAATTCCACAGGTTCACCAATCTCTGAGTGAAGACATTTCTCCTCATCTCAGTCCTAAATGTCCTACCCCTTATCCTTTGACTGTGAACCCTCGTTCTAAACTTCCTAGCCAGGGGAAACATCCTCCCTGCATCCAGCAAGGCCCTGTACAACTGTAGCAAGATATGTTAGCCCCTGTACTGAAATCGTCTTGCAATGAAGGCCAACATACCATTTGCCTTCCTAACTGCTTGCTGCAACTGCATGTTTGCTTTCAGTTACTGGTGTACAAGGACACCCAGGTCCCTTTGTATATCAACATTTCCCGACCTATCACCATTTAAATGATACTCTGCCTTTCTGTTTTTCCTACCGAAGTAGATAACTTCACATTTTTGCACGTTATACTGCATCTGCCATTTATTTACCCATTCACTCAACTTGTCTAAATCGACTTGAAGCCTCTTTGAATTATCCACACAACTCACAATCTCACCAATTTCGTGTCGTCAGCAAACTTGGAAAATTACATTTGGTTCGCTCATCCAAATCATTGATATCTATTGTGACTAGCTGCGAAACAAGCACTGTTCCCTGCGGTTCCCCACACGTCTCCACCTGCCACCCTGAAAAATACCCATTTATTCCTACTCTTTGTTTCATGTCTGTTAATCAATTTTCAATCCATGCCAGTATATTACCCCCAATCCCATGTGCTTTAATTTTGCACACTAACCTCTTATTTGGGACTTTATCAAAGGCCGTCTGAAATTCCAAATACACCACATCCACTGGTTCTCCCTTATCTATTCAACAGCTACATCCTCAAAAAACTCCAGTAGGTTTGACAAACACGATTTCCCTTTCATAATTCATGTTGACTTTGTCTAATCCCGTTGATATTTTCTAAGTGTCCTGTTATTACATCCTTTATAATACACTCTAGCATTTTCCCTACTACTGTTGTTAGGCTAACCGATCTGTAGTTCCCTGTGTTTTCTCTCCCTCCTTTTTTAACTAGCGGAGTTACATTTGCAACCCTCCAATCTACAGGAACTGTTCCATAATCTGTATTATTTTGGAAGATAACAACCAATGCATCCACTATTTACATGTCTACCTCTTTTTGTACTCTGGGATGCAGATTATCAGGCCCTGGTGATTTATCGGCTTTCAGTCCCATTAATTTCTCCAGCACTATTGTTTTACAAATACTAATTTCCTTTAATTCCTCCTACTCGCTCGACCATTTGTTTCCCTAGAATTTCTGGAAAGTTGTTTGTGTCCTCTTCTGTGAAGACAGAACCAAAATATTTGTTTAATTTCTCGCCATTTCCTTGTTCCCCTTTATCATTTCTCCCGTTTCTGACTGTAGGACACCTACATTTCGTTTCACTAATTTTTCTTTTTACATATTTGTAGAGCTTTTACAGTCCGCTTTTATGTCCCTTGCAAGTTTAATCTCATAATCTTTTTTCCCCTCTTAATCAATCTCTTGGTGATTTATTGCTGAATTCGAAAATGCTCCCAATCCTCAGGCTTGCTTCTTTTTCTAGCAACTTTATATGACACATCTTTGGATCTAAATTTCTTTTGTTAGCCATGGTTGGGCCGTTTTTCCTTTAGTATTTTTGCACCAGAAAGGAATGTATAACTGTTGCAATTCATGCATTCGTTCCTTAAATGTTAGCCATTGCCTATCCACAGTCATGACGTTTAATGAAGCTCCCCAATCTATCATAGCCAACTCATCCTCATACCTTTGTAGTTTCCTTTGTTAAGATTTAGGACCCTAGTTTCGGATTGGACTATTTCACTTTCCATCTTAATGAAGAATTTTATCATGTTTGATCACTTTTCCATAATTATGAATTAACCCCTTCTCATTACAACATACTCAATCTAGGATAGCCTGTTCGCTAGTTGGCTACTCAATGTACTGGTCTAAAAAACCGTCTCGTACACATTCCAGGATTTCATTCTCCACAGTATTATTGCTAGATGTTGTGGAGAGGCTATCCCTTCAACTTGTTAAATCCACTGTTCACACTGCAGGATGTGTAAGAAAGTCAGAGGACTGTTTCAGTATTTGTCCGGGTGTCCTGGTCAGTATTTATTAATCAATGAGCAGAAATACAAGCAGATTGGGAGTTTACAACAGATTATTGGGGTGAAATTGGTCATGGGCGGGAATGCAAAACAGGCAGAATCTCATTTACCGGCCGCCATACCACACATCCAATATTCGCTTCTATTGAAGTCAGTGGAACTGAATATCAGGTGAAGCGTGTAACAGGCGACCGCTGCGAGAGCACCCATTTTACGACAGCCGCCCGTGCCCAATTTCACTCTATCTTGTCATTGTGAAACTGCTAAACAAACAAACTGCAAGGAGTGAATGATGCACCATCACCTGAACATAATCGGTGGTACCTCACAGAATCGGCTGAGCGCTGCACCCATTGGCTGTTAGTGTCAGAAGTGTGACGAATCAGATTTACCTTTGAAACGCGTCCTCGTCAGTCGGAACTCTGTACTGCAGACTTTGGCGCTCTTCACGATGGGCCGCAGGAAGTGAGGTCACAGTCTGATTGTCTGAGAACAGGGAATGTTGCCGCCTATCAGGGTCTGTATCAGAATGCTTGGTCTTTCTCAGTGACCAGGTGTCATTTTCCCCAGTCCCGGAATTCCTCCGGACCAACAAATTAGGGGAGTATAACCAAACACCAAGCCCGTCAGCCCCACGATATGAGTTCACTCTACAACTCTACAAGCAAACAACACGAGAATTGGAACAAATATCACTGGACAGGGCAAATCGGACAGTAATTCTGTTCCTGGCAACAACCATGTACAATAATGCCTAAAGTGCCATATAGCACACTGGATTTCATTTTAAAGTAATGTATGTAATTTAATTGAATTTCATTTATTTCAATTTAATTTAGTTTAATATATTTCGTTTAATTTAATTTAATGTTATTTTATTTGCAAATTCTCGTTAAGCTTCCATCGTGATTTCTGTCACTGTGGAATTTGGATGCTGCAATTTACATTGATAACAACAGTGGATATGCCTGCGACAGTTTGGAACTCCAGGGCGCTTCACCTGGCCATGATAATCACATGTCCAAGAAGTGCCTCCATCTGCTCGAACATTTGCTCAGTGTTTCTGAGCTTGAGGAGCGGCTGGAGTCGCTGCAGGGCTGAGAATTTGCTCGACCACATATTCCAGGAGATGGACAAACCGCAGGCGCAGTGAGTTCAGGAGGATAGTAAGTTGATGTCCATGGGCAGGGTGCGAAGAGGCAGGTGGTGCAGGGATCCTCCGGGAGTGTGGCACTCTCAAGGACGGGGCCAATTACAGACCAGAATGGAGAATTTCTTGTGCAGGCAGGGAGCGTGGCTTAGATATTAAATGAATATTTTGTATGTGTCTTCACTAAAGAAAAAGATGCTGTCAATGTCACAGTAGAGGAGGCGACAGTAGAGAAATTGGATAGGAAAAACATAAATAACGAGGAGTTAATTGAAAGATTGGAAGCGCTCAATGTAGAAATGTCACCCGGTCCAAATGGGCTGTGTCCTGGGTAGCTGAGGGAAGTAAGGGTTGAAATTACAGAGGCTCTGGAGTCACAAATTTTTCCAATCCTCATAGATATCAGAGTGCTGCCAGAATAGTGGTGGATTGGAAATATTACACCCCGGTCCAAAAAGGGGAGAGGGATAAACCAGACAACTACCGGCCAGTCAACCTAACGTCGCGCGGAAACATTTAGAGACAATAATCCGACAGAAACTTAATTGGCACTTGGAATATGTTGTTTAATCAATGAAAGCCAGCACGGACTTTTTATTGGGGAATCAGGTTTTACTAAGTTCATCGAGTCCTTTGATGAAGTAACTGAGGGGGTTGAAGAGGGTAGTGCAGTTGATGCTGTGTATATGGACTTTCAAAGCGCATTTGAGAAAGTACTGCATGATAGACCTGTTAGCAACATTGAAGCCAAAATTGAATTTAGAATTGAAAACAGAAAAAAAGGAAGCTTAAGATAAATGTTAGGTAAATAATTCAGTGGAGCACCAAACTGAATTCAAATTAGGAATGGTTTTGATAAAGGAAATTCGACGAATTTGTTTCTTGGCGCAGACTGTTCGGTAAACAGAGGACACAGATTTCAGGTAATTGGCACAAAAACCAGCGGGGACATGAGGAAAAATAAATTAAAATAAAATAAGTAGCAGAGGAGTGGGACTAATTGATTATCTCTTTCAAAGAGTCGGAACAGGCACAATGTGCCAAATGGCTTCCTTCTGTACTGTACAATTCGAGGATTCTATGATTGTATGATCCCCGTGCCATTGTCAGTAGTCAGTCGCAGTGTAGTGTGTAAATTTAACAAATGCTGCAGTAGGAAAGCGGAGATACCGATTCTTGAGAGCAGATATGGAATCCTGAACTAACTCTGGGAGATGTGGGCTCAGATTGAAGAGCTCAGACTGCAGAAAAATGCACGGATTCACGTCAACCCTCCGCGAGGCCTTTCTCACAAATTAGCACTAACAGTTAAGTAAGGGTCATTTCCTTTAAGAGACATTTGAATTAATCAGAAAATTTTAACTTTTTTTTAAATTATTGCTAGTGGTTCAATTGAAGCGCAACCCGCACTATAGCCAAGCATTAGTAAATGTAATAAATTCATAAAAATCATTTAAAATTGGAATTCAAACTAATAATTAGTTGTTTATCAGCATTTATCTGTGAGAAATGCCTGCTGGAGTTTCACCCCAACCGTGCATCTCTTTCTGGAGCCGGTTTCTTATACTTTGCTCAATTTTCAGAATCAAGAAGCTCGCCCAGTACCGGTCTCCCATAATGCACCAGTTCAGTTTGAGTCTCTGTCACGGGTGGACTACAACTCCCATAATGCAGCAGCGTAGTAGTGCACCTCAGTCCGTTTAACACTCAATTCTGCAATACAGCATAACCCCGCCCCTACTCCACTTTAATCCAATTATTAGTGAGAAGTTAAAGGAGTGAATGAAGGATTCATCTTCTTCCTCAGCATATATATTTCAGGATAATAAAATGAAGCTTTCCAACAATGGGATCTCCAGGACGTGGGGAAATACTTGGATTCACAACATTGGAGATTCCATGCATTTGATGCTGTGCAGGGCCCCTTCAACACAACCCGACAAAATTGCTCTGTGTGTACTTTAATAGACTGCATATAACTGGGTTGCCAGCTTTTGATTTGTTACAGTAGGGACAGGCACCGCAGATTATCCCATTAATAACTATGAGGATGATTAAGATAAATCGACAACTTAACAAATAAACGTTAAATAATAGAGCTCCTGTTATTGCCTCCTAAACTGCAGTATATGCAATGTCAGGAGTATTCCACTTAAAGGTGCACATTTTGATAATCTTCCCTTCTTTCAAGATAATTTTCTTGCTTTCTTCGTTGTATATCTTGATTGCTAAACTCCTCAGATTGAAGTTCATCAGTTTACCTTTGCCTGTGTTATGCAGCACATGGATTTTGCAGTTTGTTTACAGAAGGTCATATTTGTCATGTGATAAACTTTCGATAAAATAGTTGTCAATTTCAGAAGCAGATAAATAGGTTTGTGCCGAATGACCCTCCTGGTAATTCAATAAATAACATACAGAATACAGTTACCCAGTGAGCTGAAATGTTCCGCCCGGCTTCCCGTCTATCTCTTAATTTCACATTTGAGTAATTTGTGCATTCTACTCCGAACAATAAAACTGACATTAGATCACCTGGAGGTTTCCTCTTTTCTAAAGATAGAAAACAGAATTTTCTATAATTGCTTCAAAACTGGAATTGTGAATCCCTGGAATCTCTGGGACTGAGCCGTGTGAACTATACAGTGCAGAAATTTCCATTTTATGATTAGGTTGCCAGAATTGTCCACACAGTCCAAATGAGATAATCCCAACACTTCTCGTGACAACAATAATAGATTTAATTGGAATTCTATCCCTTTGACATTGGAGGGCCATTCTCGAACAAAGGGGACAGCGGGAACTGGCAGAGTGCTGGAACCCGTGGGACTGGGATCTGGCAGAGTGCGGGAACCCGTGGGACTGGGATCTGGTAGAGTGTGGAATACAGGAGAGCGGGGCCATGATGGGAAGGAGAGCGAGAAGAGTCGGACAAATCAACTGACGGAGGCAGCTCCACTTTGCATTAATGAAATATTAATCTTATTCTGTTTTCAGCTTTTAAACACTGATCGGTGAATTGATATTAACAGCGATTCGACAAAATTGTTAAAGGAAATGTTGCATCCTTTGAAAGGGGAATTTGTTAACATATTTAAAATATGCTTTGCTGATTCTTAAATTGTTGATTATACATAACAAAGAATAATCTTCTATACTGAGCAAGAGAAAGATCAAGTTATGACTGGAGTGTCCCGGATGTGAGGTCTCGGGCGGGCCCTCGCCCACAGCAAGTGAAAGGCCTGAAAATGTTGGACATGGCCGGGCGCTGGGATGGTTCTTCATAGAGTGGAAGACTTGCGATCCTGGGCCTCTCCGGGTCCGCGCGGGTAGAGGCCCACATATCCCAGGGGGGCATGCGGTTAATAAGCGCCCTGGAATCACGTGGGTCGGCCCAACCAATAAAAGAAGGGATCGCCATTCATACTTATGGGAGTGACGTACGTACGGAATCCCCATAAGTATGAATGGGGACCACTTAAAAAAATCACGAACAAATGGAATAATAAAAAATACATAGTTAAAATTAATTAAAATCCCATTTAATTAAATATTTTTTTTAACTAAATTTAAAAAAATATTATTTGTTTTAACGGGGCTAAAAATAAACTTACCTTATTAGACAGGCTTTTTAACTTAAAAATGAGTGAAGTTTTTTTCTAATTTTAAACCTCTTATGCTGGTAAAAGCAAACATTATGGCAGATGCCTCCGAATTTACCTGGAGTTCCGGAAGGTACGGAAAGTATTTTGCCTGCTTTTACCAGGCTTAAGAATTTCACGGGCATTCAGCGGGCGGAGGTTCGGTTAATAGCGCAACTCTCGCCCCGCGGAGGTCATTTTCCCGGGGATGCGGGGAATCTGCAAAGAGAATTCTTGAAAGACCGCAAGTTCCGGGTCCTCCTTTGAGGGCTGACGGTGCCTCGGTTTGACGTTCCATCCGAAAGACCGCACCTCCGACAGTGCAGCACACACTCAGTACTGCATTGAGGTGTCAGCATAGATGTTGTGTTTAAGTCTCTGGAGCGGGACATTAACGCATTGCCATCTGATGCAGAGGCGAGAGTGCTACCGCAGAGCCACTGCTCACATTTTTATAAAAATAGTGAATTTCAAAAAGGAATTGGATATATACTTGAAAAGGAAAGGGTTGCTTGGCAGTGGGGAAATAGCAGGGGAGTTGGACTAATTGGATTCCTATTTCATAGAGCCGGGAGAGGCATGATAGGCCGAATGGCCTCCTTATGTGCTTTCTGAATCTCTACCGCTTGTGTTGCCCGCGATCTTCCGCCCTTTAATGTGAATGGAATGAAAGCTGAGGAAGCGCTTCCATCATTTTCCGACAATCCGCCCGCTGTGCAAGTGAGACTCCGACCGTGGGGCAGGTCTGGGAGAGCCCAGCGCTGGAGTAGACAAGCAGAAAGTAATTAAGAAAGTGTTAATGAGTGTGGAATTGTAATGTATTAAAAGAGAATAGGAGGCACCGTGGGTACGATTCATTATTCAGGAGCAATATCAAGGATTAAGAAAAACCTTTTCAATTATCCAACGAATCCAGAAGGTAGAAAGTAAAGAGCAGCAATGATCGCTTGGTAAATATTTGGAGTAGATCACAAGTGAATCAATTGAAGGTTTGTATGAGAGGCAGCGAGCAGGGTTTTTTTTTTAAATGTAGTTACAGTGTTCAACCACAGAACATTGGATTCTGAAATCCAGAGACCCAGACACCGCGAGATCGAGGAATGGGGACTTGCAGGACTGACGCTTCACTGACAATGTTGCAAGTTTCCTCAATTAGAGAATATTCCTGAGGATCCAACAGCGGCTGAAATAATCCCAGTGGTTAAAATAAGGCCAGGAGAGATCCAGTGGGTGAGCACCTGGGAGAGGAGCAATGTAAAAGGGAATTGTATTAGTTTGAGTGACGATGTGTCATCTTTAACTAACCTGCTGGAGTTTCTGAAACACATCACTGGCCTGTAGGGCAGGGGAGATTCAGTTGGAATGACGCAGTCTGATTTTAACGAAGCAGCGGACAAGGTCCCGCATCTACAAACGGTGAGGAATTATGGGATGGGTGGGAGATCTGGCACTGCACAGACAGCTAATTACAAAATAAAAGTAGGTTATCGACAATTGGGAACCTGTAAGGGACGGGTGACTATTGGGATCTTCCTTGGTACCAATTAATTTTTAATGTTTTGGTTAATAGAATCACAACGAAGATGAAGGTATCTTAGAAATAAAACAATGAAAATGATACCAACGTAAGTAACTCGATAAAACCATACACATTTACTGGGCGGGAGTAGGTCATGTGACCCATTCTCTCTGTAGTGGATTATTTGATACAACAATCAAAACTATCTGCAATGTCATCCACAGACATTTATTTTTTCTGCTTCAATATTGTTCTAACTTTCCCTTAACTATTGCCTGAGGCAAACATTCGATCTCCAGCAAACCTTTGCATAGAGAAGTTTGTGCTAACCAGTCTGCTCATTCCCTTTGTGAACATTTAAAATCGATCACCCTTTATTGCCAGCTCCTCAACTAGATGGAATGTGCTCTCCCTCTTCACTCTGCAAAACTGTTCAAAATGTTTAAATTCTGTATTAAAACTCCTCTTAGCTTTCACTGCTCCAGTGCAAATAGTCCCAATATCTTGTCCCTTATTTTCAGTATAGTTCTGATCCATGGCACCAAACTAGTTTATCTACACTGCCCGCTCTCAGTGGAGTTAATGGCCTTACCTCAATGAGGGGCCGAAACTGTACCTGGTGTTCTAACGGTGAACTCACCAGCATTTTGTAAAGATTCATCATCTCCTGTTTATTCTTGTGATCTAAGCCCATATCGAAAAACACACATTTCTGCTGGTTTTCTCATCCACCTTTCCGGAATTGATTATTTGGAACCCTATCGCTCGCAGTTCATCCACACCCTTCAGCTCCTTCCCATTGATATTCTGCTCGCATTCCTTGGCGTTTCTCGCACAATCAGGCGAGATCGCCGATGAACAATTTGTAACTGATTCAAAGTTGCTGGTATTTTTCAGATATTATTTGAAAAAATGTGTAACCGCATAATAAAACGTTAATGAACAAAGATTTTTTCTGACCGTCTGCACATGTTCAGTCAAACAAAAAATATTTTATATCAGTTCATTTTATCAGAATTTATTGCAGGGTTGCTTTTTTACCGATAACTTGCATCAAATGTAATAGTTAATAACTTCATGAATAAACATTAATTTTTACATACCTTTACCATTTTGTTTGGGAGACTGATTGAGAGAGAATGGGCCGCATTTTCCGTTTGGAGGCTTCCCGCGTGCGGAGGCCTCCGATCTGGAGAAAATTACGAACTTCCCTGAGGGCTCCCCAGACGCCTCTACCTACGCTTCTGGGTCTCTCCACAGTCGAAATGCGCAGGTCCCACGTATCACATAGGCGCAGGCAGTATGCAAGTGTCCCTGGGATCAAGTGGGCCATGGGGAGCCAATAGAAGAAGGGAATCTCCCTTCGGACACTTGACAAATAGACCTGTCATAAGTATGAATGGAGATCACCCCAAAAACATAGTGAAACTTTAAATAAATTTAAAAACCATCACCTTTTTAAAATTAGTTGAAATTACAATAAATTAAATATTTTAAACAACAATTTAATTAAAAAAATAAGTAAGTTATTTACGGGCTAAAAATAAACTTACTTTTTTTAAAAAGTATTTTAAATTATAAATGAGTGAAGAAAATTTTTGTTTTTTACTTTTTTCCAACGCTTATGCTGGTAAAGGCAGGCCTTATGCCTGCTTTTACCAGGTGTAAGATTTGTAAGGGTTTTCTGCGGGCGGAGGTGCTCCTGAAAGCGGAACTATCGGCCCGCAGACTCCCTTCTCCAGGGCAGGCGTCCGATCTGTCCAGAGCAATCTTGACAGATCGAAAAAGCCGGTTTTCAGCGCATGCGCTTCGCATGCCTGAAAACGGCATTTCCGATGCCCCTACGTGTGTGCACAGCCCGTACACGCCCGTAGGATTCGGTATATGCGGCCCATGTGTCAGAATATCAATAATATTACTCATGATACTTTTATCGGCAGCAGAAAACAAGAGCAGACTCCAGCTTTGTGCTGAGTGAGAGACACCAGTCAGTGTACAATCGAGAATTTACGTCTGTTTCTGGGGCAAAATAGGTGAAAGTTCACATCGATGAGCCGAGTTACGAACTGTTTCCTCCATTCGAACACTGATCACGGGACAAGAGCCAGCTTTATTTGTCAATGAGGAATGGAGTCCGATAGAGAAACCCGCGCCTGAAATATTCACACCAAACTTCCAGCATAGTTACCAATATCGGGGATCGCAAGACCTTTGATCGTTAAGGCACCAAATAAAACTTTATTGATGATTTTAAAGTGGCGCGCCCGATCCCAGTACCTGCAGTGTAAGGTGGATTCCTCTGTTACCCACATGTCCGACTCCACTGCTGAACCTCATCATTGTTATCTTTGATCCCTGAAGGTGAAATGTGCTAAAGTTGCAGGAATAGGTTATGTTTATTCAACGAAAGAAGCGTAGAAAAAGAAAGCAAAGCAGACATCAATGCATGCTGCAAAATGGAAGAAATGTTTACACAAGAACTCACCCATTTTTCACATTACCAGAAAGAAGGATTGTCTACGATTGAAAAGGAGTTGAAATTGAGCTTTACTTACGAGGAAGATCTCGTTTGACTTGATTCTTTTCATCCTCATTTTCCAGCTAATCTCAGAATCAGTGTCCAGGGATATTTCACCACATTCTTCAGCTCTTCTCTGAATTTCCTCTGGGTCGCTGCATAAATACACGGGTTTAGACAGGAGCTCAAATGCTTCAGCATTGCTCCGGTTTCAGTGGCGATATATCCAGGGTCTGTGCGGTCACCTCGGTAATAAGTCGTGTTTGTCAGTCTGGTAGTTACAAAACTCACGGCAGTTGTCAGCCACAACAATATAAAACTGCCCGATACAGTGAACAGTAAAATGATGGATTTCCTTCGGTTCTCCATCTCTGGATCGCTCTGATTTTCACTCCTGTGGCCCCGGAGTCCCCTGCGGGCTCTACTTGCCACTAAAATACGGCTGACTGTCAAACTATTAAATAAGATAATTAATGTAAAGGGAATACAAACGACCGAGGCAGAATAAAACCAGACGTACGCTACACCAGGAGGTGAGGAAAAAAAAGCCACACTATTCCGGCAGCCCCACTGCACCTTGTTAATTATTTGTTCAGGTTCAAATGCAAACAATACGGGGATGTCCTTTAAAAAAATTAGGATCGAGACGTTTGTTATAACCCCGGCTGCAGTTTTCTCGGTGCAATACTTTGTTCTAAACTTCTGGCAGCAGATAACTACAAATCGGTCAAATGTGAATGAAACGGTGAACCAAACAGACAAATCGATGGTGACAGCAGTCATGTATAGAATGAACTTACACACGGGAGTGTGGGACAGGAATGAAAGTGGAAAGTGATAACTGAATATATAATACATCATTACATTGAAGATCATGACCAGTAGATCTGCTGTTGCCATGGCCACCATGTAGACAGAGATACACTTGGAAAGTCTGCAGTTTCCTAGGGAGAGAATCACCATTGTCACCAAATTCGCTGTAAGAAACAGAGAGGAGAGAAATAAATTTCCAGTGTCTGTTTTGAAATATATATGGAGAAAACTGTTGAGAGCATTTTGCTCCATTCAGTGTGATTATCTACACGGAGCAGTGTGAGAACAGGTTAGTTTTGGAGCCATTACCTGGGAAACCCACCCACACATTTTAATGAGCTGCTGCAGCGCTCACTCTGCACGGGGGGACAAGACGGTCCGGAAATCCGCTAAAATCCTTGTGTTGGAGCTCCAAAGAACATTGTAACATCAGTGATATTATCGAATTAAGGGAAACTTGGAAAGTGCGGACACCCGGTTCATTAGTTGGTTCCAGTTACTACCGACTGTGTAATGTTGACATCTAGAAATCACGTTACATTAGCCAACAGGCTGTATGAAGAGGAGACAGTTAACGCCGATTAACAACAAACAGGTTACAATGGCTCACCGGGGACACCGACAGATGCGAGGATCGGGTAGTAACTCTCTTTGATTAGCAAAATAGTTTGTTGTCCCATTTTCTGTGAGAATGGATGAATTCTGCAGGAGATGAAAGACTCTGACTGGCGCAGGGCTGAAGCAATGGAAGGGAACCTATATTTATACTCACTTCAATCCTCCAAGGTGTCAATCAGGTTAAATCATAATTAGCATTAGTTACAGTCATTTAACAAATAGACTCAGGTAAGTTGTTTTTCTTGTCTGATACGTCAGATTAAGAGAAATAGGTGAAATTATTATAGTAAAGTTAAAAAATTGAAACATTGTTTACAAGTGGAAAGTGAAATCTTCCAGTACTAGCTCTGACTCTATTCCTACAGGCGTGATGAAGGTAGCTCACCTTGCAATATTCGTCCTGATCCTGCCCATGATTCACCTAGGGCACCAACTCCTTCAGAACAGGCGGTGAAACAAATCCTTCAATACTGGTGATGAGCACAGTCAGGCCGCACTAGAGGTGGCCGTCTCCTCCGGTATAGTGGTAGCCGACACTTACACTAGAGGTAACCGTCTCCTCTGGTATAGTGGTACTCTACACTTACGCTAAAGATGACCATGCTCCTGCTGTCGTTCTGGCACCCTACACTTACAGTAGAGTTCAATGTGGTCCAATGGTAATAGTGGTAGCACTACACTGACACTAGTATTGACCGTGCTGCTCAAGTACTAATGCTAACCTTGCAATTACACTAGATGTGCGTGTGCTCGACCTGCACAAGTGGTGCCCGTACACTTACACTAGGGATGACCGTTCTCCACCGGTACTAGAAGTATACCTGCATTTGAACTTGTGGTTACCGTGCCGCTCCGCTATTAGCGGTGCTTTGCAATTACACTAGAGGTGACCATGTTCCTCGTGTAATCATAGTATCCCTGAACTTACACTAGAGGTAACCTTGTCCCTCTGCTATTAGCGGTGCTCTGCAGTTGCACTAGTTGTGACCGTGCTCCTCTTGTACTAGTAGTACCCCTAAACTTACACTACAGTTGAGCGTGCTCCTACAGTAATAGCCGTATCGCTGCACTAACACTAGCGTTGACTGTGCACCTCCAGTATCAGTTGCACCCCTAACATTATAATACAGCTGATTGTGCTCTTCGAATGATAGTACACTACAACATAGGAACATAATAAATAGGAGTAGGGGTAGTCCATACCGCCCTTCGAGCCTGCCCCGCCATTCAATAAGATATTGGCTGATATTCGACCTCAAATCCACTTTGCCGCCCGATCCCCTTATCCCTTGATTCCCTTAGAGTCCAAAATCTATCTATCACCGCCTTGAATATACTCAACGGCTGAGCATTCACTGCCCTCTGGGGTAGATAATTCCATAAAGATTCAAAATCCTCTGAGGGAAGACATTTCTCCTCATGTCAGTTTTACATGGCCGACTCCTTATCCTGAGGCTATCCCCATATTTCTAGGCTCTCCAGCCAGGGGAAGCAAGCTCTCAGCATCTACCCTAAGAATATTATATGTTTCAATGAGATCACCTCTCATTCTTCTAAACTATAGAGATTATAGGACCAATCAACTCAATCTCTCCTCATAGGACAACTGTCTCATCCCAGGAATCAATCTAGTGAACCTTTGTTGCACCTCCTCTAATGCCAGTATATCGTGTCTTAGAAAAGGAGATCACAACTGTACACAGTGCACAAGGTGCGGTCTCCCACCAAAGGCCTGGACAATTACAGCAGGATTTCCTTACTCTTGTACTCCAACCCCCTTGGAATAAAGACCAACATGCCATTTGCCTTCTTAATTGCTTGTTCTGCCTGCATGGTAACTCTCTCTGTTTCCTTTACGAGGACACTTAAATCTCTCTGAACACCAACATTTAATTGTTTCTCACCATTTCAAAATAGTAATATTTTCTGTTCTTCTTACCAAAGTGAATTTCCTTCCATTTCCCCACATTATACTCCAGCTGCCATGTTCTTGCCCACTCTCTATACCTGGCTATATCCCTTTGCACACTCTGTGCGTCCTCCTCACATCTTACTTTCCAACTTAGTTCTGTATCGCCAGAAACTTGGATACATTACATCCATCTAAGCGATTAATATAGATTGCAAATAGCTGAGGCCCCAGCAATGATCCTTAGTAGCCTGCCGAGCTGAAAATGTCCCGTTTACAACTGGTGTCTGTTATCTTTCCTTTAATCAATCCTGTGTTCAGGCTAACATATTACCCCCAACCCCATGATCCCTTATCTAGTGTAACAACCTTTCGTGTGGCACCTTATCAAATGCCTTTTGAAAATCGAAATCTACTTCATCCACTGGTTCCCCTTTGTCAATCCTGTTAGTTATATCCTCAAATAACTAATACATTTGTAAATCACGATTTCCCTTTCATAAAAACATGTTGACTCTGCCTAATCATATTATAATTTTTTAAGTGCCCTGTTACCACTTCCTTAATACTGGATTCCAGCATTTTCCCGACGATGTAGGTCAGGCTAACTGACCAGTCGTTCCCTGTTTTTTCTTTCCATTCTTTCTTGAATAGCGCTGTTACATTTGCTACCTCTTGTTACATCCTAGTTTAAGTGTGGTGTTACCCCTACACTTATACTGGATGTGACCGTGCCCCTCCGCTAAGTGGGTAACTTATACTAGAAGTCAGCGTGCTCCTCCTGTAATACTTGTAACTCTACACGTAAATAGATGTGAACGTGCTCCACTGGCACTAGTGGTAATCCTACACTTAAACTAGATGTATCCTTCGTTATTAGTGTACGCTACACTTGCACCAGTGTTCACCGTGCTCCTCAGGTACTAGTGGAACCCTACACTTACACTACAGTTGATGGTGCTGCTCAGGTACTAGTGGAACCCTACACTTAAACTACAGTTGACCGCGCTCCTCAGGTACTCGTGGAACCCTACACTTACACTACATTTGACCGTGCTCCTCAGGTACTAGTGGAACCCTACACTTACACTACATTTGACCATGCTCCTCAGGTACTCCTGGAACCCTACACTTACACTACAGTTGACCGTGCTCCTCAGGTACTAGTGGAACCCTACACTTACACTACAGTTGACCGTGCACCTCAGGTACTAGTGGAACCCTACACTTACACTACATTTGACCGTGCTCCTCAAGTACTAGTGGAACCCTACACTTACACTACAGTTGACCATGCTCCTCAGGTACTCCTGGAACCCTACACTTACACTACAGTTGACCGTGCTCCTCAGGTACTAGTGGAACCCTACACTTACACTACAGTTGACCGTGCACCTCAGGTTATAGTGGAAACCTACACTTACACTACAGTTGACCGTGCTCCTCAGGTACTAGTGGAAACCTACACTTACACTACAATTGACCGTGAACCTCAGGTACTAGTGGAACCCTACAATTACACTACAGTTGACCGTGAACCTCAGGTACTAGTGGAACCCTACAATTACACTACAGTTGACCGTGCTCCTAAGGTACTCCTGAAACGCTAAACTTACACTACAGTTTACCGTGCTCCTCAGGTACTCCTGGAACCCTACACTTACACTACAGTTGACCGCGCTCCTCAGGTACTTCTGGAACCCTACACTTACACTACAGTTGACCGTGCTCCTCAGGTACTAGTGGACCCCTACACTTACACTACAGTTGACCGTGCTCCTCGGGTACTAGTGGAACCCTACACTTACACTACAGTTGCCCGTGCTCCTCGGGTACTAGTGGAAGCC
This sequence comes from Squalus acanthias, assembly GCA_030390025.1. Lineage (NCBI taxonomy): Eukaryota > Metazoa > Chordata > Chondrichthyes > Squaliformes > Squalidae > Squalus > Squalus acanthias. Next base: position 28,325 of record JASTWF010000713.1, read on the forward strand.
TACACTTACACTACAGTTGACCGTGCTCCTTAGGTACTCGTGGAACACTACTCTTACTCTACAGTTGACCGGGCTCCTCAGGTACTGGTGGAACGCTACACTTACACGAGAGCTGATCGTGCTGCTATGGTACTAGTGGTACACTACACTTATGCAAGAGATGACCAGACACGTCTGGTGCTGGTGGTGCGATCAACTTCCACTCGATATTCGCTTGCTCCTATAGTCATATTGGTGTCACTACACTGACATTAATTCTATTCGTGCACCTCCCCTAATAGTCGTAACCCTAAAATTATAAAAGAGCCGATCGTGCACGTCCGGTACTAGTGGTACCCCTACACTAACACTAGATGTGACACTGCTGCTCCGTTTGTTTTTATGTTCGTTCATGGGATGTGGGCGACGCTGGCATGGCCAGTATTTATTGTCCATCTGTAGTTGCCGTTGAGAAGCTGGTGGTGAGCAGCCTTCTTGAAAAGCTGCAGTCAGTGTGGTGAAGGTAATGCCACAGTGCTATTAGGGAGGGAGTTCCAGGATTTTGAGCCAGCGACGATAACGCAATGGCGATATACTTCCAAGTGAGGATGGTGTGTGACTTGGAGGGGAACTTGGATGTGGTGGTGTTCCCATGCGCCTGCTGCCCTTGTCCTTCTATGTGGTAGAGGTCGCTAGTTTGTGAGGTGCTGCCGAAAAAGCCTTGGCTACAGTGCATCTTGTAGACGGTACCCACTGCAGTCAGGGCGCGCATGTTGGTGGATGGGGTGAATGTTTAAGGGAGTGGATGTGGTGCCAATCAAGCGGGCTGCTTTGTCTTGGATGGTGTCGAGCTTCTTGAGTGTTGTTGGTGCTGCACTCATCCAGGCGAGTGCAGAGTATTCCATCACACTCCTGACTTGCGCCTTGCCGTTGGCGGAAAGGCTTTGGGGAGTCAGGAGATGAGACACTCGCCGTAGAATAGCCAGCCTCTGACCTGCTGTTGTTGCCACAGTATTAAGTTTCTGGTCAATGGAGATCCCCAGTATATTAATGGTGGAGCATTCGGCGATGGTAATGCCGTTGAATGTCAGGGGGCGTTGGATAGAAGCTCACTTGTTGGAGATAGTAATTGCCTGTCACTTGTGTGGCGCGAATATTACCTGCCAATTATCAGCCCACGCCTGAACGTTGACCAGGTCTTGTTGCATGTGGGCATGAACTGTTTCATTATCTGAGGAGTTGCGAATGGCACTGAAGCCAGTGCAGTCATCAGCGAACTTCCCCACTTCTGACATTATAATGGAGGGATGGTCATTGATGAAGCAGCTGAAGATGGTTCGGCCTTGGACGCTGCCCTAAGGAACTCCTGCTGCGATGTCCTGGGCCTGTGATGTTTGAAATCCAACAACGCCGCCATCTTCCTTTGCACTAGGTATGACTCCAGCCATTTAAGATTTAGCCCCCTCACCCGATTCCCATTGACTTCAGTTTTACTAGGTCTCCTTGATGCCACACTCGTTCAAATGCTGCCTTGATGTCAAGGGCAGTCACTCTCATCTCATATCTGGAAGTCAGCTCCTTTGTCCATGTTTGGAACAAGGTTGTAATTAGGTCGGGAGCCGAGTGGTCTTTGCGGAACCTGAGTGGTCTTTGCGGAACCCAATCTGGACATCAGTGAGCCGGTAATTGGTGGGTAAGTGCTGCTTGATAGCACTCTCGATGAAACCTTCCATCACTTTGCTGATGATTGAGAGTAGACTGATGGGGCGGTAATTGGCCGAGTTGGATTTGTCCTGCTTTTTGTGGACAGGACATACCTGGGTAGTTTTCCATATTGTCGGATAGATGCTAGTGTTGTAGCTGTACTGGAACAGCTTGGCTAGACCCGCAGCTAATTTTGGAGCACAAGCCTTCAGCACGATAGCCGGGATGTTTTCGAGGCCCATAGCCTTTGCTATATCCAGTGCGTTCAGCCGTTTCTTGATATCACGTGGAGTGAATCGAATTGGTTGAAGACTGGCTTCTGTGATGGTGGGGACCTCGGGAGTAGGCCGATATGGATCATCCACTTGGCACTTCTGGCTGAAGTTGATTGCAAACGCTTCAGCCCTGTCTTTTGCACTCAGGTGCTGGGCTCCACCATCATTGAGGATGGAGATATTCTTGGAGCCTCCTCCTCCCGTTACTTGTTTAATGGTCCACCACCATTCACGACTGGATGTGGCAGGACTGCAGAGCTTTGATCTGATGTATTGATTGTGGGATCGCTTAGCCCTGTCTTATAGCATTCTTCTTCCACATTTTAGCATGCATGTAGTCCTGTGTTGCAGCTTCCCCAGGCTGGCACCTCATTTTTAGGTACGCCTGGTGCTGCTCCTGGCATGATCTTCTACACTCGTTGTTGAACCATGGTTTGGTCCCCTGGCTTGGTGGTAATGCTAGAGTGAGTGATATGCCGGGCCATGAGGTTACAGATTGTGGTGAAATACAATTCTGCTGCTGCCCCACAGCGCCTTCATAGATGCCCAGTTTTGAGCTGCTAGATCTGTTCTGAATGTATCCCATTTAGCACGGTGGTAGTTCCACACAACACGATGGAGAGTATTCTCAGTGTGAAGATGGGACTTCGGCTCCACAATGACTGTGCCTTGGTCACAGCTGCCATGGACAGATGCATCTGTGACAGGTAAATTGGTGAGGACGAGGTCAAGTAGGTTTTTCCCTCGTGTTGGTTCACTCACCACCTGTCGCAGGCCCAGACTCGCAGTTATGTCCTTCAAGACTCGGCCAGTAGTGGTGCTACCGAGCCACGCTTGGTGATGTACATTGAATTCCCCCACCCAGAGTGCATTCTGTGCCCTTGCTACTCTCAGTGATTCTTCCAAGTGGTGTTCAACATGGAGGAGTACTGTTTCATCAGCTGAGGGAGGGCGGTAGGTGGCAATCAGCAGGAGGTTTGACTTGACTTGGAGCCATGAGAATTCATTGGGTCCAGAATCAATGTTAAGGACTTCCAGGGCCACTCCTTCCCGACTGTATACCATTGTGCCGCCACCTCTGGTGGGTCTGTCCTGCCGGTGGGACAGGACATACCCAGGGATGGTAATGGAGGAGTTCGGAACATTGGCAGAAATGTATGATTCTGTGAGTATGACTATGTCAGGCTGTTGCTTGACTAGTCTGTGGGACAGATCTCCCAATATTGGGGCAAGTCCCCAGATGTTGGTGAGTAGGACTTTGTAGGGTTGATTGGCTGGGTGTGCCGTTTCCGTGTCGGTAGCCAGTGCCGCGGTTCATGCTGGGTGGTCCGTCCGGTTTCATTGTTATTATTTTGTTTCGTAGCGGCTAGTTACAACTGAGTGACTTGTTTGACCATTTCAGCGGGCAGTTAAGAGTCAACCACATTGCTGTGGGTCTGGATTCAGATATCGGCCAGACCTGGTAAGGATGGCAGATTTCTTTCACCTAAAGGACATTAGTGAACCAGATGGGTTTTTACGAAAATCCGATAGTTTCATGGTTAATATTACTGATACTGGCTTTTTATTCCAGATTTAATTAATTAACTGAATTTAAATTCCCCAGCTGCCGTGGTGGGATTTGCACTCACGTCTCTGGATCATTAATCCAGGCCTGTGGATTACTAGTCAAGTGACATTACCACTACGCTACCGTTCCCGTTCTACACTAATATTACTGGTATCGACCCTACTCAAACATTACTGGTGGTGACCCGACTCTAACATTACTGATAGTGATCCTACTCTAACATTACTAGTGGTGACCCGCCCCCCCCACCCCTATTGTTACTGGTGGTGAATCGAATCTAACTTTACTGGTTTTGACCCGACTGTAACATTAGAGGTGGCGAACATTCTCTAACATTACTGATGGTGACCCTACTCTAACATAACGAGTAGTGACCCTACTCTAACATTACTGGCGGTGATCCGACTCTATTTGTACTGGTGTTGAAACTAATCTAACTTTACTGGTGTTGATCTGACTTTAACATTAGAGGTGGTGAACATACTCTAACATTAGAGGCGGTGACCCTACTCTACCGTTACTGGTGCTGACTCTACAGTAATATTACTTTTGGTGGCTCTACTCTATCATTACTGGTGGTATCTCTACTCTAACATTATTTGTGGTGGCATTATTCTAACATTACTTGTGTTGTCCAGACTCTAACATTACTGGTTGTGACCCTACACTTACATTACTGGTGGTGAATCTGTTCTAAATTTTCTCGTGATGTCTCTGCTCTAACATTACTGGTTTTGACTCTACTCTAATATTACTGCTTGTGAATTCTATTCAACATTACTCTTGATGACCTTATTCTATCATTAGAGTAGTGTCACAACCAGCAACGTGAAAGTAGGGTCAAAACCAGCAATTTTAGAGTAGGGTAACAACCAGTAATGTTAGAGTAGAATCACGACCATTTATATTAGAGTAGAGTCACCTATAATAATGTTAGAGTAGGAGCACCACCACCAATTTTACTTTATAGTCACCACCAGTAACGTTAGATTAGAGTCACCAGCAGTTATGTTAGAGAAGAATCATCACCATTAATGCTTGAGTAGGTTCATCATCAGTAATGTTAGAATAGGTTCATCACCAGTAATGTTGGAGTCGAGTCACCACCAGTAATGTTAAAGCAAGATCAACACCAGTAATGTTAAATTAGTGTCAGCACCAGTAATGTTCCATTAAAGTCATCATCAGTTAGGTTAGATTTGATTCACCACCAGTAATGTTAGTGCAGAAACACCAACATTAACGCTAACATAAAATCAACACCAGTAATGTTAGAGTAGGCACAACCCTAGTAATGTCATAGTAGGGCCACCAACAGCAATTCTAGAGTATTGTCAACACCAGTAATGTTAGAGTAAGTTCAAAACCAGTAATACGAGGGTAGAGTCATACCCAGCAATGTTAGGGTATAGTCACAAGCAGTAATGTTAGAGTAGCGCCACAACCTGTAATGATAGAGTCAGATCACCACCAGTAATGTTAGAGTAAGGACACCACCAGTAATGTTAGAATAGAGTCACCACCAGTAATGGTAGCGTATCGTAACCACCAGTTATAATAGAGTTGAGTCAGCACCAGTAATGTTACAGTTTGGTCACAATCAGCAATGTCAGAGTAGCGTGCCCACATTTAAAAGTTAAATCCGAGTCATCACCATTAATGTCAGGGTGCGGTTTCCAGCAGTAATGTTAGAGTGGAGTCACCACCGGTAATGTTAGATTTGGGTCACCACCAGTAATGTTAGTGTAGAGTCACCACCAGTAATGTAAGTTTTGGGTCACCAACAGTAATGTTAGAGTAGAGTCACCACCAGTAATGTTAGTTTTTGGTCACCACCAGTAATGTTAGAGTAGGGTTAGCACCAATAACGATGTAGTTGGGTCTCCACCACTAATGCTTGTGTAGCGTCACCACCAGTAACGTTAGTGTAGAGTCACCACCAGCAATGTTAGAGTAGAGTCACCACCAGTAATGTTACAATTAGGTCACCTCCGTTAATCTTAAAGTAGTGTCACCACCAATAATATTAGAGTAGGCTCACCTCCAGTAATCTTATAGTAGTGTCACCACCAGTAATGTTAGAGTAGGGTCACCACCAGTAATGTTAGAGTAGAGTCAACACCAGTAATGATAGAGTTGTGTACTGTTAGTGTAGAATCTATGGACCGAGGTGCATTAATACACCATTTTGTTCCAGGACACTGAAGCGGAAAATTTTGCCTTGTTTATTAAGTGACTGTGACTAACGCCAGTTATTGAGTAAGCGGATTTTCTCACCGGGGCTCTGAGTGGTCTATAAATGGGCAAAATTTACGGATCTCAGATGCACTTGGGATGGAACCTTAAAGCAGGACCGAATCCACACCTTCTTCTATAATAAATAGAGTGACAGCGCGCTACATCACCTGTATAAATTATACAATTGTTTTGTGCTAAATTTGTCCGGTGGTGTCTTCTGTTTGTTCAAATTTAAAGACTAACAAAAGTCATTGTATGAATGTTAAACATTTGGAATAACTCCCAGCAGAGTCTCAATTCGGCTGAATCCTGTAACGTCGGCCTGTAAGAAAACATTTCACACTAAAATACAATGATTGGTTACCCGGAAATTCTCTACCTAATTATTACAGCCATCGGTGTCCCAGGTAAGTCTTTTAACCCGTTATTGCTTTGTATGGAGCGATGTTAGACTGTATTATCTCTATTGGTGCCTGCCAGATGATGAGGAGTTTCTCCGTGTTTGTTATAAAGTTGTCTCTTCACATTCCTTTCGGTGTTCACTGCCCACCAGTTCCAGTCTTCTCTATCCCTGGTAAGCTGGGACGTGAATTAGAGCAGCGCCTTCTCGCGAATTGATTCGCTACGCAAACAATAAATGACTTTTATTGTCTGACAAGTACCACGTTCACTGGTGACCGGAGTTATTATCAATACTGAGCCCCAAGCAATCTCCAGATTAAATCCGGAACTGGTGTTAGATCACCAATGTGTGCTTGTGTATTACCCTGAAAATTCAGAGTGTTATTATTATTCTCATATGCTATAGTAAGAATAGTTCTTATTTAAAGGCACGGTAATGTTGACCATTCAGTTTAATTAAATGTTCGAAGCATTCTCACTTGCGCTGCATATCTCCAAAATGCACTGTCAATATCTGAGTCAGCTCCAACAGTCCGTGTGTCATAAGACTGCACGCCACAATCAGAACTGCTTCCTTCCAAATGATCCTGATGGTTAAAATGTGTATTCAGAATATAAAGTATAAACAAATGATTTAGTTCAGAATCATGTCCATTTTAACACACGATCTACTGTGGCTGCAGCTGTAGAATCCCGTTCCCCTATCCTGCTTCCACTTTCTACAATTCAGACCGACATTGGGTAGGCGGTCAAGATGTTTATCGTGGTGGGGCAGTTATTTCTCCCGAAATCTTTATTCTAGCATCAAGTCGCGTTCGCCCATCACCCCTGTGCTCGCTGACATATATTGGCTCCCGGTTAAGCAGCGCCTCGATTTCAAAATTATCATCCTTGTTTTCAATTCCCTCCATGGCCGCGCCCCTCACTATCTCTGTAATCTCCTTCAGCACCACAACCCCGAGTTATCTGCGCTCCTTTAATTCTGCTTCTTGAGCATCCCTGATTATAATCGCTCAACCTTTGGTGGTCGTGCCTTCTGTTGCCGAGACCCAAAGCTCTGGAATTACCAGCCTAATACTCTCCACCTCGCTACCTCTCTTTCCTCCTTTGAAACGCTCCTTAAAACCTACCTCTTTGACCAAGCTTTTGGTCGCCTGTCCAAATTTATCCTTTAGTGGCTCGCTGTCAAATTGTTTGTCTTAAAATACTCCTGAGCAGCGCCTTGGGAAATTTTAATACGTTAAAGACGTTATCTAAATACAAGTTGTTGTTGTTTATTGTTACTTCCTCCTTTTTATATTTTCTGATCCATTTCAATCCGATGTGTCCGTATTTATTCCCATCTGCTCTCTTAACAGTTACACGCTCGTAGTTTCATTTATTTTCTATCCTCTACAGATCCCCGCACCACCTTCGATCATCTCCAAGCCTTTTCACTACTAACATAATTTTCTATATTTTCCAAAGTGTCAGCCGCGGCTCAGTTGATAGCACTCTCGCCTCTGAGTCAGAAGGTTTCATTCAGACTGACACTCGAGTGCTGTACTGAGGGAGAGCTGCACTGTCGGATGAGCCGTTTTACAGATGAAATGCTAAACCGAGGCCGCAACTGCTCTCTCAGGTGGATGTAAAAGATCCATTGGCACTGATTCAAAGTAGAGCAGGGGAGTTCTCCCCGGGTTCCTGGCCAATATTTATCCCTCAACCAACATCACTGAAAGAGATAATCTGGTCATTATCAGATTGCGGTTTGAAAGATCTTGGCTGCTGTGTTTTTAACATTAAAATAGCAAAAATGTAAAACGTGGCTACAAAGCGCTTTGGGACGTCCTGAAATCATCCAAGGTTCTTTATAAATGCAAGTATTTCCTTATTTTCTGACATGTTAGTTAAAAAAATCGCGCAAAAATTAATGAGCAATTGTCCTCATGGGATGGAAGAAACGAAGCTTTTAGTTGCTCACATATTACGGTTGATTGTAATTTTGTGGTTTAACATAATTGTAACATTTCTTTCTCTCTTTATTCCAGTTAACCTGGTGGCGATTTCCATCCTGTGCCGAGGAAATTGCGGTCTCTCCAAATGTGTCACTCGCTACCTGGTGGCGATGGCAGTAGTGGATTTAATGGTGGTGATTATTGAAGTACTGATATACCAGATTACTAGAATTTATTGGAAAATCAAATTCCTGAAACAGGCTCCATTCTGTCTTCTCCATTATGTCCTGTGTCAGGTTGCTTTGGATTGTTCTGTTTGGCTCACCGTCGCTTTCACTTTCGATCACTGTGTAGCCAGTTGCTGTCCGAAGTTTAAGTTGAAATATTGCACCCCGAAAATTGCGGTGGTAGTTATTTTCACAATATGTCTAGGGTTCTGTTTAAAGAACATCCCCTTTTATTTCCTGTATATGGAATCTACTTATTATGTTCGCGGGAATCTGTGGTGTTTGGGGAAACAATCCCCATGTCGGAAACGTTTGAGGGGTTTTACTGGTTGGACCGACTGTTGACGCCGCTGCTTCCTTTCTGTCTCATTTTGCTCCTTAATGCTCTGACCGTCAGACAGATTATTGCGGCGAGTAGAGTCCGCAGGGGGCTCTGGGCCCGGAGTAATGGCGAGAAGCAGAGAGATCCAGAAATGGAGAACCGGAGACAATCCATCATTCTGCTCTTCACCCTGTCGGGCAGTTTGATTCTGTGTTGGATGACAACTACTCCGGTCTTCATTCTCAGCCGATGTCTTTACACAGACCTGGAAACGTCTATTCATCTTATTCAGGCAACAAATGTTGGGACAATAATTCAGCTTTTCAGCTGCTGCACAAACACCTTCAATTATGGAGTGACCCAGACGAAATTCAGAGAGCTGTTGAGGAGCGCGGTGGTGTACCCTGTTACTCCCGTTGCTAAATTAGTTAGATAATGTGTACCGCACAGATCAATGCGTCAGTTAATGTTCTAGTTTTGTAGCAGAGCCGAGATGACCAGAAACCTCTCTGAATAAGACTACAATCCACCTACTGCGGTCTAACCTGGTGAACTTAACCCTTCTCGAGGTGAGAGTGCCCCTCCTCCCTACTCCTCCATTGTTTCCATTGTCTGCTTCAGGCTACTTGCCTGTTTTATAATTCTATTTACAGGTAGGCCTGATTTACAAGTGATCCTTGTTTGGTTTCTGTAGAATATTAACTTATCACCCCAGTGCCCTTATGTGGATGTATAATAAGATTTCGTCATACATCCTAACCATTGATACAAGTTCGAGGACTAGGAAACACTGAAACATCTTATTAATGCATTTCATTAATTCATGTCAATGTTATAATAAAACACTAATCCTTAAATGCAGGGTCTATGAGATAGAGGTACTTATACTCCCGTAGCAAGGGCGCCTTCAGGAGATCGCAAGCGAATCGCCTTGACTGCTAACGCTGGCCTCAGCAAGAATGGGCTCAAAGTCCCCAAAGAGCTCCTGTGTGTTGTCATAGAGTCATAGAGTTATACAGTACAGAAAGAGGCCCTTCGGCCCATCGTGTCCGCGCCGGCCATCAAGCCCTGTCCATTCTAAGCCCATTTTCCAGCACTTGGTCCATAGCCTTGTATGATATGGCGTTTCAAGTGCTCATCTAAATGCTTCTTGAATGTTGTGAGGGTTCCTGCCTCTGCCACCCTTTCAGGCAGTGAGAACCAGATTCCAACCACCCTCTGGGTGAAAAAGTTTTTCCTCAAATTCCCTCTAAACCTCCCGTCCCTTACCTTGAAACTATGCCCCCTGGTTATTGTCCCCTCTACTAAGAGGAAAAGTTCCTTTCTATCTACCATATCTATGCCCCTCATAATTTTGCACAACTCAATCAGGTCCCCCCTCAGCCTTCTCTGCTCTAAGGAAAACAACCCCAGCCTGTCCAGTCTCTCTTCATAGCTGAAGCGCTCCAGCCCAGGTAATATCCTGGTGAATCTCCTCTGCACCCTCTCCAATGCAATCACATCCCTCCTATAGTGTGGTGACCAGAACTGCACACAGTATTCCAGCTGTGGCCTAACTAGCGTTTTGTACAGCTCCATCATAACCTCCCTGCTCTTATATTCTATGCCTTGGCTAATGAAGGCAAGTATCCCATATGCCTTTTTAACCACCTTATCAACCTGTCCTGCTGCCTTCAGGGATCTATGTACATGTACACCAAGGTCCCTCTGATCCTCTGTCCTTCCTAGGATCCTACCATTCATTGTGTATTCCCTTGGCTTGTTTGTACTACCAAAATTCATCATCTCACACTTTACAGGGTTAAATTCCATTTGCCACCGTTCTGCCCATCTAACCAACCCGTCTATATCGTCGTGTAGCCTGAGGCGTCCCTCCTCGCTATTTTTAACTCCACCAATATTCGTGTCATCTGCGTACTTACTGATCATACCTCCTACATTCATATCTGAATCATTAATGTACACTGCAAACAGCAAAGGAGCCAGCACCGATCCCTGCGGTACACCACTGGACACAGGCTTCCAGTCACAAAAACAACCCTCGACCATCACCCTCTGCCTCCTGCCACAAAGCCAATTTTGGATCCAATGTGCCAAATTGCCCTGGATACCATGGGCTCTTACCTTCTTGACCAGTCTCCCATGTGGGACTTTGTCAAATGTTTTACTGTATTCCATGTAGACTACATCAACTGCACTACCCTCATCCACACACCTAGTCACCCACTCGAAAAATTCAATCAAATTGGTCAGACAAGATCTCTCCCTGACAAAGCTATGCTGATTAATCCCTGCCTCTCCAAGTGGAGACTAATTCTTTCCCTCAGAATTATTTCCAATATCTTGTATCTTTTATATGAATATCTTACGCCGCGTAAAGCTCCGATTCAAATCTTTGCATTTTACAGCAATTTATATTTCCATCTGACATCCCGAACTGCACTTGTTTGTCTAATATAAAATTTATGATCCGATTGTTTTTTCTACCAGTTAACCACTTCTGAAGCTGATTCAGCACAAACCCTTCACACTTTTTGTAAACCATTGCCTTTGGCATCAATTGTTCCTTTTAGTGTTTGTTGTTCTGAATGATTATCGTATTAATTTCATCACCAACCCTTCTGCCATTTCTTTATGGAAACCAGAGACTCTCCTTGGTACGATATAACATCCCCTGTTTGTCTATTTAGTCCTTGAAGTCACCCTTTTAATTGCTTTCGAATTATTTCATCATGTTCCCACATAGTCTCAACAGCAGTCCACCTAAACCTCTTTCCGAATTGCGCTCAGTGTAATCGTGTACAGTCCAACATACGTTTATTACATATACCAGAAGGAAAAGATACAGAAGAAACATTTAACAGATTAAGAATAATCTGGAATGTCAATTCACAATACAAGGTATCTTTTGTATTGGTAACGACAATTCCGTTTACAGGTGAGTCCGGATGGTCGGGGCACATAAGAACATAAGAAATAAAAGCAGGAGTAGGCCATACGGCCCCTCGAGCCTGCTCCGCCATTCAATAAGATCATGGCTGATCATCGACATCAACTCAACTTTCCCGCCCGATCTCCATATCCCTCGAATCCCCTAGAGTCCAAAAACTATCTGTCTCAGCCCTGAATATACTCAAAGACTCAGCATTCACAGCCTTCTGGAGCAGAGAATTCCACAGATTCACAACCCTCTGCGTGAAGAAATTCCTCCTCATCACTGTCTTAAATGGCCAACCCCTTATCCTGAGCCGAAGCCCCTTAGTTCTAGACACTCCAGCCAGTGGAAACAACCTCTCAGCATCTACCCTGTCAATCCCCTTCAGAATCTTGCAGGTTCCAATGAGATCACCTCTCATTCTTCTACCTGAGGTACTGAGCCTGCCTTTCTCTCTTTAGTCTCTACGTTCAGTTTTGTTTGAGTCAACCTTAACTTGCAGATTAGGTCCCCAGGCTCTGCAATTACTGAGCAGCACAGCGACGAGCAGGAATAGCTTTGGGCCACGGTGAAAATCACGATCACCTGTAATAAAGAGCAGAGAACACATGATGGCTCTTCTGGGAAGCGCGGAATGTCACTACGGGAATGTAGTTAGTAAATGTCCAATAAAGTAAATGTTGACGCTGAAAGAAACGCATAATTTAAACAGTAATTCTTCTGTAATCTCGGTGTGAGTGTTGCAGGCGCTGGTCTCCCCATCAAACTCCGCCCCCATTGCCTCGTGGACCAAGAGGGGCCCTCTCTCCTGATCATTGACTGATGATGGAGACAGTAGGAACTTGACTTGTCAATGTGACATTAGACTCTTTGTTCACAGATATCTACTTAAAATCTCAACTGTTCATCACAATGTTGGAATATTATAACAGGGGGCATTCCATTCGACACAATCAGTCCTTGTGGCGTTTAACACGAACAAATATTTCCATTTCCTTTTCCCAACCTGTCTGAACATCCCTTCAAGATATTATTATTGATCAATCTATCCAATTTAAACTTGAATATTGACATAATTTCTGCCTCCGTTAATTCCACAGCTTCATAACTCTCCATGTAAAGATGTTTCAACCACCCTCAGTTCTAAATCTCTTACATTTATTATTTTGTCTCTGACCGTTATTTCTGGATCCCTGAACGAGTGGAAGCAGCCTGCTTCTATGTACCCTGTTCCGTCCCTTCTTAACTTATTACACTTGGACACTACCCGACAAAATATATCAATCTCTTATCAATGCACAGTCTAGTGAAAATCATGAAAGTGTAGCTAAGACAGTTAATTTATTGATTTATCTTGGAGATGGTTGTGTCCTTTATGGTACTGAACAATGAGAAGAATGGACTTGATAGCTTAGTGAAATCCCGCAACGTCGGGTCCATGCAGGGGAAGATTGTAATCAAACTCCTCTATAGTGTATAAGAAGGAAGTCCTGACAGTTGTAAGTTGTGGAAGGCAGAGAAGGATCCAGAGTATTCTCGGAGACATTCCGAGGCGAATACGGACCTGAGGCAGGGCCAGAGGGGTGCAGACAAATCTTAACTCGACTATTACCGGAGGCAGAAACGGGCTAGTATAACTCTTAATTATACATTGTAAATTGCTGCTTAAGATACAGTAATTGTAGTAATTCTTGCTTGTGATGATTAAAGTTTTAATTACTGCCACCAATACGGGTCAATGTCGAATCATTTGGAATCGAAGATCTCAGAAAGAGATTCTTACACATACACTATGTAGTAAAAGTCAGGAAAGTGCAGTGAAAATAATTAATTTATAGATTTCTGTTTACGATGTTTGTGTCCTTGTTTATACTGAACAATGATGTGGAGATGCCGGTGTTGGACTGGGGTGGACAAATGTGAGAAATCGCACAACACCAGGTTATAGTCCAACAGCTTCATTTGAAATCACAAGTTTTCGGAGCGCTGCTCCTTCGTCAGGTGAAGTGAAGAGATGCATCTCTTCACTTCACCTGTGGAAGGAGCAGCGCTCCGAAAGCTTGTGATTTCAAATAAAGCTGTTGGACTATAACCTGGTGTTGTGCGACTTCTCACATACTGAACAATGAGAAGAATATATTTGATAGCTTGGCCACTATCCGAAACATCAGGACCAGGCAGGGTGAAATTCAAATCAAACACGTCCACAGCCCCGATCTTTTGATCGATAGCCAGAAAGGACAGAAATAGGTGAATATCGGATGTCTGGTACTGCCTGATCTTGTGATGTCACTGTGTGTACAGAACTGACGTGAACGTGAACCAACCAGCATGCGATATTAATGATGCAGATTCCTGAAGAACGGATCCATGACATGGTCAGTCAAGCTGACATCACCACGACATGAATTTGTTAATGTGGCTCCAGAGAGTGAGAACATGTGTAAAACCAATAGGTAGAAATCTGCGCTATAGAATAGGTCGTGATAAATATATGATGCTGCTGAGATGTTGGTAAGTGATGGCCTTTAGTACTCTAACACCAACAGAGGGGCACTGTAAGAAAAGGGTTAATCAGACTGTCCTGAAATCTGCTAATGTTATATTGTGTTGGTTTCTCTTTATATTGTAGTAATGTTAACCTTCAGCCTTTGTCTGTTAAGCAGGGAAGTACAAGACAATTTAAAGTACCGCTGAGCTGATCGGCCAGGCCTGACCCTGCAGCAATGGTCAGTTTCTGGATGAAGCAATAATAAATTTAATTTAAGAGATGTGATCCCAAACTGATTCATATATTTCAGAGAACATTAATAATTTGATAACGTGTGGGAAGATTATGCTCTGCGTGGAAAACATCTGGACATACATCAGCATTTTTAATTGACATCAATGATACAGAGAATGTCATGACTTATAATTTAGGGTTTCACTTGGTATAATTGCAATTATATGGATCAAGAGTGAAACTATCGATAAGATAATAAGCTAAGATTACGATACGCGTGAGCCCAATAGAAAAAAAAACGCTCATTCAGTAAGGAAAACTCGTTTTATGATAAAGGTTATGCAAATTGGTTTCATTTCCCCGTGGATCCCAGGCTCTGGTAATCCGGCCGGCATCCAGCTTCTGGGGGCAGTGTTGGTGAATAGCGGGCAGTTTTTTGTAATGGCACATTCTCTTTAAACAGGATTCAGACGGCCAACTCTATTTGAGGCAGGAGTAAGGCAGCAGGCAGAGGTTTTAATTCTCTCAGTGAGCGATCTATCTGTACTCAGCTACAATCGTGAGAAGGCGATGTGTAATCAATCAAATCATCTAATATCAACATATAAAATAGAAATCAAAGGCATGAACAATGTAACCATTACATTACCGTGTCAAATTAAGTCCCGTATGTTTGTGATTGCCCGCCCCCTGTTTCTAATTAAGTAATTGTCTTCCCTTGAGATTTTTTATTTCTAATTAAACAGTTACTGTGTTTCCCTGACATTCCTTGCCCTCTATTTGTTATCAAACAGTAACCGTGTTCCCCTGTCACCTACTTCTATACACATGGCTACTAAGTTATATGAGCCCCAATTTGTAATTAAACCTTTACTCCCAAATTCCCCTGTTCTCGATTCCTAATTAAACAGTTAATGTGTTCCCCTAATTCCCCGTGATCCTTGTTTCTAATTACATGGTTACTGTGTTCCACTAAAGTCACTTTAGTTCTATTTCTAACTCAACTCTTACTCTGTTCCACTACAGTTCCTTTTATTCCATTTATAACTAAACAATTGTTCTATTCCCCTAAATTCTCCAGTTCTGTATTTCTATTTAAACAGAGGCTGTACTCCTTTCAATTCACCTGCCGTGTATTTGCAATTAAACAGTTACAGTTTTACCGTCAATTCCCCGATGTTCCCCATTTCCCGTTGTGTGCTCTCCGATCTAATTTTGTCCACGTGATACACCTCGTGCTCTCTCGACCTTCTTCCAACTAAATCCCATAAAATGGCTGACTACTCAACTTCTGTTCCTGGCCAACATGCTGGCTGATATTCTGAACGGTTCCCTCTGCTCTGGTACTGTTCCCATCCCTTTCAAATCTGCCGTCTCACATACCTCCTAACAAATGCAGCTTGATCCCTCTATCTTTGCAAATTATCAACCCATCTCCAACCTCCTATTCCTCTCCAAAGTCCTTGAACGTACTGTTGTCTCCCAAATCCATGACCATCTTTCCGCAACTCCATGTTTGAATCTCTCCAATTAGTTTCCTGCGTTTTCCACCGCACTGAACCTGCCCTTATCGCAGTCACAAACGGCATCCTGTGTGACCGTGACCCTGGTGCACTATCCTGCCTCATTCTTCCCGTCTCTGACAAGGTTGACCCCAAAGCCTCTCCTCCATTTTCCTGCATTCACCTGGTTCCACTGTTACCTATGCAGTCAGAGCCAGAGAATATCCTGCAATGGCTTTAAATATGTGCTCTCGCACCGTTACCACTGGTGACCCCAAAGATCATAGTCTTTCATCCTCCGATTTCTCATCTACATGCTGCCCCTTGGCGACATCATCCGGGAACACAACGTCAGATTCCACATGTATGCTGACGACACACCGTTCCACCTCACCACCACCTCTCTCGACCCCTCCACTGCCTCTGTGTTGTCAAATGACTTGTCTGACCTGCAGCCGTGGATGAGCCTTCAATTAAACATTGGGCAAACTGAATCCATTGTCGTTGGTCCCAGCGACAAATTCCGTTCTCTAGCCATCGATTCACTTTACCTCCACGGCCAATGTCTGAGGCTGAACCAGCGTGTTCGGAATCTCAGCGCCCCAGCTCAGCTTCTGACTCGATATCGTCTCCATCTCAATGACTGTGTAACATCTGCCAGCTCCGCTCCATCGTCCGCCAGAACCCTCCATGTTTTTGCCACCTCCACACTTGACAATCCAATGCCATTCTGTCCGGCTTCCTATCTCAGACCCTCCATAATCTTAATCTTATCCAAAACTCTGCTGCCCATAGCTTGAATTGCACCAAGTCCCTTTGACACATCACCTTTTGCTCGTTCAACTACATTGGCTCTCGCTCCAGCAACTTCTCGATTGAGAAACATACATCTTCATGTTCAAGTCGCTCCATTGCCTCACACCTCCCCTATCTCGGTCACCTTGTCCAGCCTTACAGCCCTCTGAGATGTCTGCATTGCTCCAAATCTGGCCGCTTTTGCACCCTTCTCTTTCTTCTCCCCATTAATGGCGAATGTGCCTTCAGCTGTCTGTGCTCTAAACTCTGGTAATCCCTCCCTTAACCTTTCCACATATCTCTTCTTCTTTTAAGAGCTCAGTAAAACCTAAGTATTTGAAAAAAAGTTTCGTCACCTGTCCTAATATCTCCTTCTTTGGCTCGGTATCCTGCTTCTTCACCGCACGTCAACTACAAGAGAAATGCAAGGAACAGCACCAAGCGCTGTACATGGCCTTCTTCGATCTCACAAAGGCCTTCGAAACTGTCAACCGTCAGGGATTGTGAAGTGTCCTCCGCAAATTCGGCTGCCCTCAAAAGTTTGTCACCATCCTCCGCCTGCTTCACGACGACATGCAAGTCGTGATCCTGACCAACGGTTCCACCACAAACCCAATTCACGTACGAACCGGTGTCAAGCAAGGCTGTGTCATCGCACCAACACTCTTCTCGATCTTCCTTGCTGCAATGCTCCATCTCACCCCCAGTAAGCTCCCCGCTGGAGTGGAGCTAATTTACAGAACAAACGGGAAACTGTTCAACCTCCGTCGCCTCCAGTCCGGATCCAAGGTCGTCACATCCTCTGTCGTGGAATTACAGTATGCAGACAATGCTTGCGTCTGTGCTCACTCGGAGGTCGAACTCCAAACCATCGTCAACACCTTCACCGAAGCGTACGAGAGCATGGGCCTTAAACTAAACATCCGTAAGACAAAGGTCCTCTACCAACCTGCCCAGGCCACACAGTACAGCCCCCCCGATTATCAAAATCCACGACAAGGCCTTGGAGAACGTGGACCACTTTCCATATCTCGGGAGCCTACTGTCAACAACGGCAGACATCGACGACAAAGTCCAACACCGCCTTCAGTGTGCGAGTGCAGCCTTTTGTCGCCATAGAATGAGAGTGTTTGAAGATCAGGACCTCAACCCCAGCACTAAGCTCATGGTATACAGAGCAGCAGTGATACCCGCCCTGCTGTATGCCTCAGAGACATGGACCATGTACAGCAGGGACCTCTAAGCACTGGAGAGGTACCACCAATGCTGACTCTGCAAGATCCTGCAATTGCATTGGCAGGATAGGCGCACCAACGTCAGGTTCTTGCACAGGCCAACATCCCCAGCATCGAAACTTTTACCACACTGGATCAGTTCCGATGGACGGGTCACATTGTACGCATGCTCGATACGAGACTCCCAAATTAAGCGCTCTACTTGGAGCTCCGGCACGGCAAGAGAGCCCCAGGTGGGCAGAGGAAACGCTTCAAGGACACCCTCAAAGCATCCTTGAAAAAGTGTAACATCCCCACGTACACCTGGGCATCCCTGGCCCAAGACCGCACAAAGTGGAGGAGAAGCATTCGGGAAGGCGCCGAGCACCTCGAGTCTCTTCGCCGGGAGCAAGCGGAAGCCAAGCGCAGGCAGCGCAAGGAACGCACGTCAACCCAAGAACCCCACCCACCCGCCCCTTCAACCACCGTCTGCCCCACCTGTGACAGAGACTGTAGGACCCGCATTGGACTCATCAGTCACCTGAGAACTCATTTTTAATGCGGAAGCAAGTCATCCTCGTTTCCGAGGGACTGCCGAAGAAGAAGATCCAGTTTTGTCTTATTCCACTAACGTGAAGCACCTTGTGGCGTTTTACTAAGTTAGATGCATTATATAAATGAAGGTTATTGTTGTTGTAATGAGCAGTCCATCCTTGCCAAACTCGTTTTCCACATGTAGCTACATGGCGCATTTATAATGATCAGTGGGATTGGTCTGCATCGATCAATCTATTGTAATGATCAGTCCATCCTGGCCAGTCCCGTTACCCACATGTATCTCGGTGGTTTGGTCCATTTACAATAAGAACATAAGAACATAAGAAATAGGAGCAGGAATAGGCCAATTGGACCCTCGAGCCTGCTCTGCCATTCAATATGATCATGGCTGATCTGATCCTAACCGCCAATCTACTATCACAGAACCATCTCCTGAACCTAACAGAATTGGACACACGAAATAGGAGCAGGATCAGGCTACACGGACCCTGGGCCCGCTATGCTACCCACAGGGCATGACCAATCCGAACCTAGAACATGTCCAAATTCCTGCCCGCTCCCCGTAACCCTTAATTCCCTTTACTTCTAGGAAACTGTCCATTTCTGTTTTAAATTTATGTAATGATGTAGCTTCTGCAGCTTTTTGGGGCAGCATATTCCATGAACCTACCACCCTCTGAGTGAAGTACTTCCTTCTCATCTCAGTTTTGAAATAGCAGCCCCTTATTCTAAGACTATGCCCCCTAGTTCTAGTTTCATCCATCATCGGGAACATCCTCCCCGCATCCACCCGATCCAACCCCTTCACAATCTTATATGTTTCAATAAGATCGCCTCTCATTCTTCTGAACTACAATGAGTACAGTCCCAATCTTCCCAACCTCTCCACATATGTCCATCCCCTCATCCCCGGGATTAACCGAGTGTACCTTCTTTGTACTGACTCAAGAGCAAGTATGTCTTTTCTTAAGTATGGACACCAAAACTGTATGCAGTATTCCAGGTGCGGTCTCACCAATACCCTGTACAACTGAAGCAATACCTCCCTATTTTTATATTCTATCCCACTAGCAATGAAAGCTAACATTCCATTGGCCTTCTTAATCACTTGCTGCACCTGCATACTAACCTTTTGAGTTTCGTGCACCAGGAGCCCCAGATCCCTTTGTACTTCAGTACTTTCCAGTTTCTTGCCATTAAGATAATGGCCCAAAAATTAGTGCCGCTACGCGAGAGTACGCAGTGCGTACTCTCGCGTATTCTGTCTCCAATTGCCGGTTTTCTGCATGCACTGCGCATGCGCTGAAAACCGGCACTTGGTGAATGGAAAAGGGGGCGGGTCCTAGGTGAACCGCGTGCGCGCTACAGGCTGCGCGCACGCTGTGCACTTAGTGGTTTCAACGCGCAGGTAAGTACGGAAGATTCTACACAAAAAAAGGAGGAGTAAAACCCACTTTTAACAAGGTAAGTAGTGAATTAAGTATTATTTTGAATTTTTTTTAACAGGTATATCTTTTTTAGAGACTTTAAAGACAGGTAAGTTTATTTTTATAACTTTTTAAAAGATTTTAAATTTTTTCAAAAATTTAATTTTTTATTTAAAATGGTTAATTTATTTAACTATACTTATTTTATTAATGTGATGGTTTTTTTAATTTAATTGAGGTTTAGCGGTTATTTTGGGGGGCTATAGTATTCATAACTTTCAAAGCACTTATGTGAAAGTTATGAATGGAAGATGGTGTGCTGCCATTGGCTCTAACTGAGTCACGTGATCCCACAGCTCGCACGAATTAACTACGCCGGTGGGATACGCAAGCCCAGCAAAGCAGCTGTCCAGAACATCAAGTTCGTGCGAGCTGGAACTGAAAAAGCCAACGGGGAGGCCTTACCCTCGCACGAAGGCTTCCTCACGAATTTTTGGGCCAATAACTTGCTCTACTATTTTTCCTGCCAAAGTGCATAACCTCACACTTTCCAGTATTGTATTCCATCTGCCAAATCTCTGCCCACTTACTTAGCCTGTCTATGCCGCCTTGCAGATTTTGTATGTCCTCCTCACTCACTAGTTTCCCTCACATCTTAGTATCATCTGCAAACTTTGATATGTTACACTCAGTCCCCTCCTCCAAATCGTTAATATAGATTGTAAAGAGTTGGGGACCCAGCACTGACCCCTGCGGAACACCACTAGTTACTGATTGCCAGTCTGAGAATGAACCATTTATCCCAACTCTCTGCCTTCTGTTAGATAGCCAATCCTCTATCCATGCCAGAATATTACCCCCAAGCCCGTGATTTTTAATCTAAAGCAATAATCTTTTGTGTGGCACCTTGTCAAATGCCTTTTGGAAGTCTAAATACACCACATCCACTGGTTCCCCTTTATCCACCCTGTATGTTACTTCCTCAAAGAACTCCAGCAAATTTGTCAAACATGACTTCCCCTTCATAAAACCATGCTGACTTTGTCCTATTAAATTATGATTATCCAAATGTCCCGTTACTCTCTCCTTAATAATGGACTCCAAAATTTTAACTACCACAGATGTTAGGCTAACCGGTCTATAGTTTCCATCCTTCTGTCTACTACCCTTTTTAAATAAGGGTGTTGCATTAGCAGTTTTCCAGTCTGCCGGGATCTTTGCTGAGTCCAGGGAGTTTTGGAAAATTATTACTAATGCATCCACAATCCCTACCGCCACTTCCCTCAAGATCCTAGGATGTAAGCCATCAGGTCCAGGTGATTTATCCGCCTTGAGTCCCATTATTCTACCGAGTAACACTTCCTTAGTGATTTTGATCGTGTTTAGCTCCTCCCCCCCCCTATAGCCCCCTGTTTGTCCAGTGTTGCTATATTCTTCGTGTCATCTACTGTAAAGACTGATACAAAATATCCATTCAGTGTATTTGCCTTCTCCATATTTCCCACCATTAATTTCCCGGTCTCCTCCTCTAAGGGACCAACATTTACTTTAGCCACCCTTTTTATTTTTATATAACTATAAAACCTCTTACTTTCTGTTTTTATATTTTTTGCTAATTTACTTTCATAATCTATCTTCCCTTTCTTAATCAATCTTTTTGTTATTTTTTGCTGTCTTTTAAAGTTTTCCCAATCCTCTATCCTCCCACCAGATTTGGCTACCTGTTTTTAGTCGAATACTATCCTTAATTTCTTCACTTAGCCACGGATGACTGTCTTTTCTTTAACACCATTTTCTTCTCAGTGGAATATATATTTTTTGGAAGTTGTAAAATAACTCCTTAAAGGTACACCACTGATCATGTATTGTCTTACCCTTTAATCTATTTTCCCAATCCACTCTACTCAAATCCACCCGCATACCTTCATAGTCTCCTTTATTCAAGCTTGGCATGCTTGTTTGAGATCCAACCTTCTCACACTCTAATTGAATATGGAATTCAACCATGTTATGGTCACTCTTTCTAAGGGGATCCTTCACTAGGACATTTTTAATTAATCCTGTCTCGTTACACAGGACCAGATCTGAGGCTCCTTGCCCCCTGGTCGGTTCAGTTACATACTACTCAAGAAACCCATCCCTAATACACTCAATGAACTCATCCTCAAGGCAGCCCTGCCCAATTTGATTTGTACAATTAATATGATATTTAAAATCCCCCATAATTAAAGATGTTCCCTTATTACAAGCCTCAGCTATTTCCTGATTGAGACTCCGTCCATCAGAGTTGCAACTGTTTGGAGGCCTATAGACTATGCCCACTAGTGTTTTTTTTCCCCTTATTATTTCTTATCTCCACCCAAACTGTTTCATTATCCTGATCTTTTGACCCAATATCATTTCTCTGTATTACAGTGATTCCTTCCTTTATTAACATAGCCACCCCACCTCCCCTTCCTTCCTGCCTGTCCTTCCTGATCGCTAAATAACCTGGTATGTTTAATTCCCAGGCATTGTCACCCTGCAGCCATGTTTCTGTAATGGCCACAAGATCATACCCATATGTAGTTATTTGTGCCATTAACTCGTCTATTTTGTTACGAATGCTACGTGCATTCAGATAGAGAACTTTCAAATATGTTTTGCGACATTTAGTTCCTGCTTTTGTCCTTTTTATTACTTTACCTTTTAATCCATACCTTCTGCCCCTTCCTGACACACTCTGGTTTTTAAATTCCCCACTGCTACCTAAGTCTATGACCTTCTCTGTTGTCATTTTTATTATTTGCTCTCTCGGAACCTCCCCCCCCCCCACTAGTTAGTTTAAAGCCCTCTCTACAGCCCTAGTTATATGATCGGCCAGGACTCTAGTCCCAGCACTGGCCAACTGAAGACCGACCCAACGGAACAGCTCCCTCCTGCCCCAGTACTGTGTCCAGTGTACCAGGAAGCAAAACCCATTTCTCCCACACCAGTCTTTGAGCCACTCATTTAACTCTGTAATTTTATTTGTCCTAGCAAAATTCGCTCGTGGCTCAGGTAATAATCCAGGTAATACCCTTGAGGTTCTGTTTTTTAATTTGACCCCTAGCTGCTCATTCTCCTTTAACAGAACCTGCGTCCTTGTCCTATCTACGTCGTTTGTACCAACATGGACCACGACAACTGGATCCACCCCCTCCAACTGCAAGTTTCTTATCCAGCCCAGAGGAGATGTCCTTAACCCTGGCACTGGGTAGGCAACACAGCCTACGGGAATCTCGCTGCAGAGAACTCTATCTGTCAGTGGGATTGGGTTGTACTGAATCCATTAATTGTGCTGAATAGCTGACCAGCACAGTCTACTGGTTCAGTACAGGAAATGAATCCAATCCCGATTCACAGCGTGTTCACCTGTAATTAGCAGTGGGCCAGAGTCTCACAGCTCAGTGACTGTTCTCAACTAATGGACCCTTAACTGCTCTCTACAGAGTTCACCTTGTCAGGCCGGAATCGGTCTGTGCTGTAGAGAAGACGGAAAGTAACGGCACCGAAAGTGTTCTTATAATGTTCTTATAATGATAAAAACGAGAGGAGGTGTAGTGACGCCTCACTTTAATTTCCCACATTGCAGATTATCTACCTTGCTGCAAGAGAATAACCTATTGACTGATCACCGGAGCAACGATAGCTCTGACCATGAACGGGAGCGTGATGGAAAGAATCCAGATGTGGAGAACACTCTACCCTGTGGATGAGGCCAGTTCCAGCTCGCGGTGTTACACGGAATATCCCACCGTTCCATATAAAGAGCGCATGCGATTCACCGGCCAGTGGGGAAGAAGGAGTTGACACTAAAACCCCGCCTGGTCATTAGAAATCCGAGAGAGCCCGTTTTATTGGTCAATCATATGCAGTGATGAACGTGCCCAATTCAGTCACTAGAACCCAGTCCACTGGCAGTGGATCCATAAAACTCAGAGCAAAGCATCATAGGGTTTCCTGTAGTGCAAAAAATACAATGGAATGAGCATTGAGTCGGTGGCCGTCGGACTCGGAGGATAAGATGAGCGTGAAATAAGGGCTCTTAAGTATCAATCTTACAATATACAGGTGCAGAAGCGGGCGTCAGAGCCACGCGCCAGCCCTAGTCATGTACAGTGACCCACCGGCAGGGAAAGACCCTGAGGGCGGATGAGCCCTCATAGCGCTGGGGAGTAAAGGATCGCCTGGGCGGTGCACAGAGAGGAAAATGAATGGACGGAACATTGGGCGAGATTTCTTGCTCCATGCGAATCCTCCTCGCCCTGTTTTGCTCTGCGCACTCTGTGTAACCTCTACTTTACTCTCGAGTACGGAAAGACAAACATTTGTCCCGGGGGCTGGATTTCATTCCTGGCTCATAAACATCCCGAGTGCACTGTGACCGGAAATTACACCCATCTGAGTGACCCCGCTGTGACTCCGGAAGAGCTTTCCCCGGTTTCCCCAATCAAATAGCTAGCGGAGTTACATGGCTCATTTGCCGCCCGATATTGGGACCCCGTCTCGGGTTGGGGAGGAGCATGAAATTTGGTGACGAACTCGATGCAGCAATGGGATGGGAAATGCAGGATTTAGTTTGTGAAACTATCTGGATCACAGCAGTGCCTGAGGATGCTGGTTCCTATTATTATTCTAATAAACCCAATTGGGAAGTCAGGAGAAACTTATTTACTCAGACAGTTGTGAGAATGTGAAACTCGATACCATATGGACTAGTTGAGGTAAATAGCTTTGATGCATTTAAGCAGAAGCTGGATAGGTACATGAGGGAGAAAGGAATAGAAGGATATGCTGATAGGTTGACATGAAGTATGGTGGGATGAGTCTCTTGTGGAGCATAAACACCGGCCTGGAGCATTGGGGCCGAATGGTCTGTTTCTGTGCTGTAGCTTCTATGTAACTGTTTGTATTAAAAGAATCAGGTTGATTTCCGCTGGGAGCCTCGTTAGTTGTGGAGGAGAGCTCCGTGATAGCGGGACTGCTTTATTTTTCAGATGTATCTGATCTTAGTTGTGTTCTGGTGCCCCCTCTGATCTGCGGTCGCAGATATCTGACAGCGGGCACTGGGCTCTCCTGGGCGACTTCTTCCTGAAGCGAGTCTCCAGCTGCCTGTTTGCCCTGCTGCTCCTCATGATTTCCCTCTTCCTGCTCTCCATAGACACAGGTGCAGAGGGAGGTCCAAATGAATCCCTCCGCGCCGGTGGTGATGTAGAAACCGTTCACGAGCTGGAGATAGTAAAAGTCCAAAAACATGGACTCTTCAGAAAGAAAGATTCCCCAAGTACACAATCCAAATAAAGTGGCTCCAATAGGAATCGCTCCTGACAACCGCCACCGAGCAACAAGCAGCATCTCTTTGGTGGAGGTTTGTGAGTCGCAATACGGCCAGTAGAGGGGCAAATTCCAATAGTTTTAATTCCCATTTTCATCCAGCGGGCAGAGCGGGTGCTGGAAATTTTGGACCGTCGGAAAATCAGTGCCAGACATTTCCACCACACGATCCACATGGATCACCTCTTGAGTAAGTGTCGTGTATCACCAGTATTGGAGGAGCGGGATCACATCTGGTGGAAGTGCAGTGGTTGCACTAGTACCGGAGGAACGCGGTCACCTCTAGTGTAAAGGTTCTGGTGCGAGAAATACCGGAGTAGCGCATTCAATTCTCATGTAAGTGTAGGTGCCAC
This sequence comes from Squalus acanthias, assembly GCA_030390025.1. NCBI lineage: Eukaryota > Metazoa > Chordata > Chondrichthyes > Squaliformes > Squalidae > Squalus > Squalus acanthias. Next base: position 53,843 of record JASTWF010000713.1, read on the forward strand.
TAGTAAAGGAGGAGAACGCTCACATTTAGTGTAAGTGTAGGTGCCACTAGTGACGGAGGAGAACGCTCACATTTAGTGTAAGTGTAGGTGCCACTAGTAACGGAGGAGAACGCTCACATCTAGTGTAAGTGTAGGATACCACTACTAAAGGAGGAGAACACTCACATTTAATGTAGGGAGAAATTGAGTCGGTGGCTAAGGAACGGGGTATGTCGTGGGGACCGAAGACAATGGCTTCGGTGTTCCTAACCTTGAGTTGGAGGAAAGTTCTGCTGATCTAATTCTTGATGTCGGATAAGCAGCATGACAATTTAGAGGTAGTGGAGGTGTCGGGAGATGTGGTAGTGAGGTAGAGCTGGGTGTCGTCAGCGTACATGTGCCCCATCCGAAATCACATCATCAGTTTTCACACATACACCACTCTGGACAGCTCCGTTCTCTGTCGTCGAATTACAGTATGCAGACGACACTTACCTCTGCGCACAGACAGAGGTCGAACTCCAAACTATCTCTAAACTGTCCGACATGCATTACTGGATGAGCAGAAATTTCCTCGAACTAAATATATGGAAGACCGAAACCATTTTCTTTGGTCCTCACCACGAACACCGTTCCCTAGCACCAGACTCCATCCCTCACCCTGGCAAATGTCTGAGGCTGATCCAGATGGTTTGTAAACCTGGTGTCATATTTGACCCCGAGATGATCTTCTGACTACATAACTGCACCATCACTAAGACCGCCTATTTCCACCTCTGGAACATCCCTCTAGACTTATCTATCCCAACGCACTCCTGGCCGGTCTTCCACTTTCTACTTTCTGTTAACTTGAGGTCATCAAAAACGCTGCTGCCCGATTTTGGTTATCTAAACTAACATTTTCCTATGTATCTTGTTGTCAATTATTGTTTGATAACGCTCCTGTGAAGCGCGTTGGGAAGTATTACGACGTTAAAGGCACTATAAAAAATCAAGTTATTGTAGTTGTTAAGAGTAAGGCTACCACTAGTACCATAGATTCAGCATCATCGCTAGTGTAAGTGTTGGGAACCACGAGTACAGGACGAGCTTGTTAACCACTAGTGTAAGTGTAGGGGTAACACTCGTACCGGAGGAGCAGGTACGCACTATTGTATGTGTAGGGTTCTACAGGTACTGAAGGGGCACGGTCACTACTAGTGTAAATATGGCAGTATCACTATTATCTCTAGTGTAATTGTAGGGGTACCGCTAATACAAAAGTAATGTGCTCGCGCCTAATTTATTTGTAGCGTTACTACTTGTACCGCGGAGCAGGGTTACCTCTAGTCTTAATTTAGATTACCACTAATTTAGGATGAGCACGGTCACCACTATATTTAGTGTAAGGGTACCACTAGTGTAGGAGCAGCGCTGTCAATTCTAGTGTAAGTGCAAGAGTACCACTAATGTAGGAGGAGCACGGTCACCACTAGTGTAGGAGGAGCACGGTGATCGCTTGTGCAATTTTATTGAAACTACTATTACAGGTGCAGCAGGCGCCAATCTAGTGTAATAGCAGGGTTCCCGCTAGTGTAATTGTAGAGTACCACTAGTACTAGATGAGCAATATCTGCTCTATTGTTAGTGTACTGATACCACTAGCACTAGAGGAGCATGTGTACTGTAAGTTTAACTGTAGACATTCCACTAGTGAATGCTCACCTCTAGTATAAGTGTATGTACAAAAATACCAGAGGAGCAAAATAACATATAGTGTCAGTTTCGGGGACCTGAGAAGCATGGTCACATAGAGTGCATGTGCCGGTTTTTTAGCAGCACGTTCACATCAAGTGTATGTTTTGGGGATAACAAGTACGGGAGGAGCACGGTTACATCTGGTGTAAGTGTAGGGGTACCACTAGTACCGAAGGAGCACTGTCAAACTTAATGTCAATATAGGGGTACCATTGGTACCCGAGGAGCACGGTCACCGATAGTGCAAGTGTAAGGTACCAATTATACAGGAGGAGCAAGGTCACAACTAGTGTCAGTGTAGGAGTAGCATTGAACAGGAGGGACACACTCACATCTAGTGTATGAAGGCGGTTTCCACTAGTACACGAGGAGCACTGTAAATAGCAGTGTTAGTGTACTGCTGCCACTATTAGCATAGCAGCCCGTTCAATTCTAGTTTAGGCATGGAACTAGCACGGACACATCTAGCATAAGTGTATGGGGTCATTATTACAGGAGGAGCACTGTCTCCTCTTATACTGCCAGACTGGGCTCATCACCAGTATTGCAGGATTTGATTCACTGCCTGTTCTGGAGGAGTTGCTGCACTAGGAGTGAATCATGGGCAGGGTCATGACGGTTATTGCCTGGGGAGCTGCATTCACCAGGACCGTAAGATTAGGGCCAGCATCAGTACTGGGAGATTGCAATTCCGACTCGTAAACAATCTTTTAATTGTGTATTTTATAAAACTGTCCAACAACAATTTCACTTATTTCTCTTAATCTGACGTATCAGGTAAGAAAAACAACTTGCTGAGTCGATTTGTTAAATGAATGTAACTAATGCTAATTATGTTTTAACCTGATTGACTCCCTGGAGGATTGATGTGTGGATAAATATAGGTTTTCTTCCATTGCCGCAGCCTTGCACCAGTCAGAGTTCTTTACCTTCGACAGAATTCATCTATTCTCACAGAGAATGTGGCAACCAGCTATTCTGCTGATCAAAGAGATTTACTACCCGATTCTCGCAGCCGTCGGTGTCCCCGGTGAGCCATTGTAACCTGTTTGTTGTTAATCGGGGTTAACTGTATCCATGTACATACAGCATGCTGAATATGGTGATGTCTCTCCCAGATGTCTGCATTACATAGCTGGTAGTGACTGGAACCAACTCATGAACCACGTGTCTGCACTTTCCGCTGTCCCCTTAATCCGATAACCTTACTGAAGTTACAATGGTCTTTGAAACTCCAACACGAGGATTTGAGCGGATTTCCGGAGCGTCTTGTCCCGCCGTGCAGAGTGAGCGCTGCAGCAGCTCATTACAATGTGTGGGTGGGTTTCCCAGGTAATGGTCATAATACTAATCATTTTCTCAGACTGCTCCGTGTTGATAACCACAATGAAAGGGCCGGAATTTTCTGACCCCCACAGGTGCGTACGAGGTGTGTAGCGGCCGCGCAATTGCTGGGTTCAGGCATGCGAAGCGCATGCGCTAAAACCCGGCACTTGCGACCTGTCAAGAATTCTCTGGACAGATCAGCCGCCTGCCCGGGAAAAGTGCCTCCGCGGGCAGGGAGTTGCGCTTTCTGCACAACTCCCGCCCACTGAAAACCTTTCAAAATATTATCACTGGTAAAAGCAGGCGTGAGATCTGCTTTTACCAGCATAAGTGTTTAAAAAAATTAAAATATACTTTTTTTCACTCATATTTAATTTAAAAATACTTTCAAAAAAGGTAAGTTTATTTTAAGCCACGTTTAAAATATTTAATTTAGTGTAATTTTAACTAATTTTGAATACGTGATTAAAAATAGATATTTAATGTTTAACTGTGTTTTTAAATGCGATTCCCATTCATACTTTTGACAGATCTGTTCTTAGAGATCTGTCAAAAGTGTGAAAGAAAGACTTGCATTTATATACCGCATTTAACGACCACCGGACCTCTCAAAGTGCTTTGCAGCCAGTACTTTTTGGAGTGAAGTCACTGTTGTAATGTGGGAAACACAGCAGCCAATTTCCGCACAGCACGGTCCCACAAACAGCAATGTAATAATGACCAGATAATCTGTTTGTAATGTTGATTGAGGGATAAATATTGGCCAGGACACCGGGTGTAACTCCCCTGCTCTTCTTCGAAATATTGCCATGTGATCGTTTACGTCCACCTGAGAGAGCAGACGGTGCCTCGGTTTAACGTCTCACCTGAAAGACGGCACATCTGACAGTGCGGAGCTCCCTCAGTCCTGTACTGGAGTGTCAGCCTAGATTTTTGTGTGCACGCAGGAAGCGTCCGATCGGAAATTCAGGGCCAATAAATCTCCATTGATATTTCAGGCAGACACTGTAAAATTATTTATCTCCTTTCTCTTTCTTACAGCGAACTGGATGACAATTATGATTCTCTCCCGAGGAAACTGCGGCCTTTCCAAGTGTATCTCTGTCTACATGGTGTCCATGGCAACAGCAGATCTACTGGTCATGGTCATCAATGTAGTAGTGTATCATATTTTCAGTTATCACTTTCCACTTTCATTCCTGTCTCACACGCTGGTGTGTAAATTCATTTTATACATGACTGGTGTCACCCTCGACTTGTCTGTTTGGTTCACCGTCTCATTTACATTTGACCGATTTGTAGTTCTCTGCTGCCAGAAGTTTAAGACAAAATATTGCACCAAGAGAACTGCGGCCGCGGTTATAACAATGTTCTCGGTCCTGACCTTATTTAAAGACATCCCCGTATTGTTTGGATTTGAACATCAGCAAATAATTAACAAGGTGCAGTGGGGCTGCCGTCCAAGTGTGGCTTTTTTTTCCTCACCTCCAGGTGTTGCCTACCTCTGGTTTCACAGCGCCTGGGTTGTTTGGCTTCCTTTCAGTTTAATTGTCTTGTTTAATTCTTTAACAGTCCGTCGAATAGTAGTGGCCAGCAGAGCCCGCAGGGAACTCCGGGGTCACAGGACTGAGAATCAGCGTGATCCGGAGATGTCGAACCGAAGGAAATCTATCATTTTACTCTTCACTATATCGGGCAGTTTTATACTGTTGTGGCTGACAAATGCCGTGAGTTTGTTAACTACCAGACTGGGAAACACCACTTATTACCGAGGTGACCGCACAGACCCTGGATATATCGCCACAGAAACCGGAGCCATGCTGAAGTTTTTGAGTGGCTTTCAAAACCCGTGTATTTATGCAGCGACCCAGAGAAAATTCAGAGAAGAGCTGAAGACTGTGGTGAAATATCCCTGGACACTCATTCTGAGATTCGTTAGAAAATGAGATTAAAAGTAATCAAGTCAAACAAAAGCTTCCTCGTAACTGAAGCTCAATTTCAACTCCTTTTCCACCGTAGAACGTCCTACTTTCTGAAAATGTGAGAAGTGGGAGAGTTCATGTGTGAACATTGATTCGATTTTATAGCATGCGTTTGATGTCTGCTTTACTTTAGTTTTTCTCGCTTCTTTCACTAAGTTAACATTACCTATTCCGGAAATTTCAGCACATTTCATGTTCAGGGATCAAAGATAACAATGATGTGATTCAGCAGTGGGCATGTAGGCAACAGAGGAATCCACCTTACACTGCAGGTACTGGGATCGGGCGCGCCACTTTCAAATCATCAATAATGTTTTATTCGGTGCCGAAACTATCAAAAGTGAGAAGTCGAACAACACCAGGTTATAGTCCAACAGTTTTATTTGAAATCACAAGCTTTCGGAGCGGCTGCTCCTCCATCACCTGACGAAAGAGCAGCCGCTCCGAAAGCTTGTGATTTCAAATAAAACTGTTGGACTATAACCTGGTGTTGTGCGACTTCACACTTTTGTCCACCCCAGTCCAACACCGGCATCTCCGCATCATGAAAACTTTCAAAGGTCCTGCGATCGCTGATACTGTTAATTTCCTGGAAGTTTGGTGTGAATCTTGCAGGCGCGGGTCTCTCGATCGCACTCCATTCCTCATTAACAAATAGAGCCGGATCTTTTCACGTGATCAGTGTTCGAATGGCGGACACAGTCGGAATTCGGCTCATCGATGAGACCTTTCACCTCTTTTGTCCCAGATACTGACTTAAAATCTCGATTGTGCGCTGACTGGTGTCTCTCACTCAGCACAAAGATGGAGTCTGTTCTTGTTTTGTGCTGTCGATAAAAGTATCTTGAGTAATATTATTGTAATTCTTTCTCAATCAGTCTCGCAAACAAAATAGTAAAGCAATGTAAACATGAATGATTATTCATAAAGTTATTAACTATTACTTTTCATGCAACTTATCTGTAAAAAAAAGTTGCTAGAAATTCAGCTGAAATAAAACTGATATTAAGTAGCCTCTGGTTGGCTGAACATTTGCGGACGGTCAGAAAGAATCTTTGGTCATTACCGTCTTATTATGCGGTTACACATAGTCTTAAATAATCATTGAAAAATACCAGCAACTTTGAATCAGTTACAAATTGTTCATCCCTGATCTCGCTTCAATCTGCGAGAAACGAAAAGGAATGGAAGACGTTTCTCAATGGAAAAGAGCTGAAGGGTGTGGATGGACAGCGAGCGATAGGGATCCAAATACTTAATTCCTCGAAAGTGTGTTTGCAGGTGGATAAATCCATGTGAAAACTGGATGAGAAATTTGTGTTTATATATATGGGCGTAGACCACAAGAATAAACAAGTGATGATGAATCTTTACACAATACTGGTGAGGCCACCATTAGAACAGCAGGTACAGATTCGGCCCCTCATTGTGGAAAGGACATTAAATCCACTGAGAGCGGGCAGTGTAGAGACACCAAGATGGTGCCATGGATCAGAACTATACTGATGATGAGGGTCAAGATAATGGGACTATTTGCACTGGAGCAGCGAAAGCTAAGTGAAGATTTAATAGAGGTTTGAAAAATTCGGAACAGTTTCGACAGAGTGAAGAGGGAGAGATTATTCTGTCTAGTTGGGGAGCGAGCAATAAATGGTGATCGACTTCACGTGATCACAAAGGGAATGAGCAGAGAGGTTAGCAGATATTTCTTTATGCAAAGGCTTGCTTCAGCTGGAATGTTTTGCCTCAGGGAATAGTTAAGGGAAAGTTAGTTTAATATTGATGCAGATGAATTACATGGCTGTTGAGAGAGAAGAAGTCAGTGCGGATAGTTTTTGACTGTGGTATCAAAGGACCCGGTACAGATAGAATGGGTCACACGACCTACTCACAGAGCAAATGTCTATGGTTTTATTGTGTTCCCTGTGTTGCTATCATTTTCATTGTTTTTGTTTCTAAGATACCCTCGTCGCTGTTGAGATTCTATTAAACAAAGCATTAAAATAAAACAGCTAACAAGGAAGCTCCCAGAGGTTCAATAGTCACCCGTCCCTTACAGGTTCCTATTTGTCGTTAATCTACTTTCATTTTGTAATGAGCTGTCTGTGCAGTGCCAGATCTCCCACCCCATCCCATAATTCCTCACCGTTTGTAGATGTGGAACCTTGTCCGCTGCTTCCTTAAAATCAGACTGGGTCATTCCCACAGCATTTCCCCTGCCCTACAGGCCAGTGATGTGTTTCAGAAACTCCAGCAGGTTAGTTAAAAATAACACATCGTCCCTCAAACCAATATAATTCCCTGTTACATTGCTCCTCTCCCAGGTGCTCACCCACTCGATTTCTCCTGGCCTTATTTTAAACACTGGGATTATTTCAGCCATTGTCGGATCCTCAGGATTCTTCTCTAATTGAGGAAACTTGTAACAATGTCAGTAAACCGTCACTCCCGTCAGTCCCCATTCCTTTATCTCGCGGTGTCCGGGTCCCTGGATTCCAGAATCCCATGTTATGTGGTTGAACACTGTAACTATATTAAAAATAACTATTGATCCCTGCCTCTCATACAAGCCTTCAATGATTCACTTGTGTTCTACTCCGAATATTTACCAAAGAGCCTTTGCTGGTCCTTACTATCTACGTGCTAGATTCGCTGGATAATGAAAAAGCTTTTTCTTAATTCTAAATATTGCTCCCGACATAATGGCACAAAAATTGATCTCGCTCTGTTCCCGCGGGGGTAAGGCTTCCCCGCGTTCTCTCACTCCGATTGTGCTTTTTCAGATCCAGCTCGCACGAACTTGATGTTCCAGACATCAGTTGGGCAGTGCTTGCGTATCCCACCGGCGTAGTGAATTCGTGCGAGCTGTGGGATCACGTGACTCAGTTAGAGCCAATGGCAGCACACCATCTTCCATTCATAAGTTTCACATACGTGCGGTGAAATCTATGAATCTTACACCCCCCCAAAATAACAGCTAAACCTCAATTAAATTAAAAAAAAAACCATCACATTAATAAAATAAGTATAGTTAAATAAATTAACCATTTTAAATAAAAAATTAAATTTTTGAAAACATTTAAAATCTTTTAAAAAGTTATAAAAATAAACTTGCCTGTCTTTAAAGTCTCTAAAAAAGATATACCTGTTAAAAAAAATTCAAAAAAATACTTAATTCACTACTTACCTTGTTAAAAGTGGGTCTTACTCCTCCTTTTTCCATTTCTAAAATCTTCCGTACTTACCTGCGTGTCCAAAGCATGAAGTGCACAGCGTGCGCGCAGCCTGTAGCGCGCACGCGATGCACCGAGGAACCGCCCCCTTTTCAAAAGATCAAGTGCCGGTTTTCAGCGCATGCGCAGGGCATGCAGAAAACCGGCAATTGGAGAGGAAATACGCGAGAGTACGCAGTGCGTACTCTCGCGTCGCGGGATGAATTTTTGGCCCAATGACGTGGACCCTCGATGAGGGTCCATTCTCTTTTAAATGGAATAATGCCACTTAAATCCACAACCACTAGCTCCTCATTAACTACTTTCCACTTGTCTAATCTAGCTTTCGGATCTCCCAGACCTGCACTACTGCCGGAGTCTCGCACGCACGCGGGTGGATTATTGGAAAATTATAGATGCGCTTCCTCAGCTTACATTCCATTTTCATTATTGGCTGAAGATCACGGGCAACGCAAGCGACATAGAATCCTAGAATGAGAAAGCCCATAAGGAGACCATGCGGACTATCATGCCTCTCTCTGCTCTTTGAACTAGGTGTCCAATTAGTCCAACTCCGCTGCCGTTTCCCCACAGCCCAGCAATCCTCGCATTTTCAATATATATCCAATTCCATTTTAAAGTTACTATATTTATTAGGATGTCAGCAGTGGCTCTATCGCAGCATTCTCGCCTCTGCATCAGATGGTAGTGGGTTATCGACCGCTCCAGAGACGTGAACACAAAATCTATGCTGACACTTCAATGCAGTACAGAGTGTGTGCTGCACTGTCGGAGGTGCCGTCTTTCGGATGGGACTTTAAATCGAGGCGCCAAATGCTCTGTCAGGAGAACATAAAAGATCCCACAGCACTATTTCAAAGAATAGTAGGGGAGATCACCACAGAGTCCTAGCCATCCCTCAAACAACATCACTAAAACAGATTATCTGGTCATTATCTCAATGCTGTTTGTGGGAGCTTTCTGTGCTCAAATTGACTGTCCCGCTTCCTACATTACAACAGTAACTACACTTCAAAAAGTACTTCAATGAACGTAAAACGCTTTGGGACATCCTTAGATCGTGAAAGGAGCTGTAATGTGCTCACGTTACCCTTTCAGGCAATTCATTCCAGATCATAACAGCTGGTTATGTAAAAAAAAACACCTCATCTCCTCGCTGTTTCATTTGCCATTTTCCTTAAATTGTGGGCGTGATTACCAACACTCCTGCCAGTGGAAACAATGCTTTCTTATTTAGTCAAAACCCCTCATAATTTTGGACAAATCTCACCGGAACATTCTCTGCTCAATGGAGAACGATCCCTGTTTCTGGCCATGTCGACAGTTTTCAGGTCTTTCACCCGCTGTGGTGAAGGCCCCGCCCGACACCTCACATCCGGGTACATCCAGTTTCACATTGATCTCTTTCTTGCTCAGTTTGGAAGATTATTCTTTCATTGTTCTGTATAATGAACAATTTAAGTTGAAGCAAAATACATTATACATATTGACATGAATCTGTCATTCAAGATTTATGAAATAATACTGAGTGGCCTGCGGGTTGCGCTGTCCAGGGAGAGTATAAATAATCGGGTACGGGCCCAGCTTGCGCAGGACATTCTGAACAGGAACTAATGAAGGACACAACCAGACCTCCATGTTGAAAAACAGTTGATTAAATCTTTGTTTAACGCTTAGACCAAGTGCCTAGTAGTTTTCTTACGCCAAGTATGTTAACCAATTTATCTTTGAAACTGATCCAATCTCTTCTTTTAACGATTTTATCAAATCGCTGTTAATATCATTACACCAATCGAAATTTAAAAGCAATTGATATGTTATTAATTCAAAGTAGAGCCCTCATCATCTATTGATTTGTTGGACTCTTCCCGCTCTCCTTCTCATCATGGCCCCGCTCTGCTGGTTCCCTTCCGTTCTGTCGGATCACACACTCTGCCAGATCCCAGTCCCACGGGTTCAAGCACTCTGCAGGATCCAAGTCCCAGGTGTTCCCACACTCTGCCAGATCCCAGTCCCACGGAATCCCACACTCTGCCAGTTCCCAGTCCCACGGGTTCCCGCACTCTGCCAGTTCCCAGTCCCACGGGTTCCCACACTCTGCCAGTTCCCAGTCCCACGGGTTCCCACACTCTGCCAGATCGCAGTCCGACGGGTTCCCACACTCTGCCAGATCCCAGTCCCACGGGTCACACTCTGTCAGATCCCAGTCCCACGTGTTCCCGCAATCTGCCAGATCCCAGTCCCATGGGTTCCCACACTCTGCCAGATCCCAGTCCCACGGGTTCAAGCACTCTGCCATATCCCAGTCCCAGGGGTTCCCACACTCTGCCAGATCCCAGTCCCACGGAATCCCACACTCTGCCAATTCCCATTCCCACGGGTTCCCGCACTCTGCTAGTTCCCAGTCTCACGAGTTCCCGCACTCTGCCAGATTACAGTCCGAAGGCTTCCCGCACTCTGCCAGATCCCAGTCCCACGGGTTCACGCACTCTGCCAGTTCCCAGTCCCACGGGTTCCCGCACTCTGCCAGATCCCAGTCCCACGGGTTCACGCACTCTGCCAGATCCCAGTCCCACGGGTTCCCGCACTCTGCCAGATCCCAGTCGTAAGGGTTCACGCACTCTGCCAGATCCCAGTCCCATGGGTTCCCGCACTCTGCCAGTCCCCAGTCTCACGGGTTCCCTCACTCTGCCAGATCCCAGTCCCAATTGTTCCCGCACTCTGCCAGATCTAAGTCCCACATGTTCACGCACTCTGCCAGTTCCCAGTCCCACGTGTTCACGCACTCTGCCAGTTCCCAGTCCCACGGGTTCCCACACTCTGCCAGTTCCCATTCCCACGGGTTCCCACACTCTGCCAGATCTCAGTTACACGGGTTCCTGCACTATGCCAGTTCCCGATCTCCCCTTTGTTCGAGAATGGCACCTCGAATATCAGAGGGAAAGAGTTACAATGAAACCTGTTATTGTTGTCACAAGAATTGTTGGGCTTACCTCAGTTGGACTGTGGGGACACTACTGTCAATCTAAACATAGAAAGGATATTTCTGCACTTTATATGTCACACAGCTCAGTCCCAGAGATTATAGGGATTGGCAATTCCAGCTTTTAAAGAAATTATAGAAACTTGATTAATTTCAGGGGAAGCCACATGAGTGTGTAAGGAAAAAAGGATATGTTGATTGGGTTAGATGAAATAGGGGGAAAGGAGGCTCGTGTGGAGCAGTTGGGCTGAATGGCCTGTTTCTGTGCTGTACAACCCATCTATGTAAAATCCTGCTTTCTGTCTTTATAAAGAGGAAACCCCTAGATGATCATATGTCAGTTTTAATGTTACAAGGATAATGCATAAATTGCTCTAATTCTTCACTGTGGCAAGGAGTTCAGTCATAAAGTTCTACAAGTTCAAAATGTGAAATCAAAAGTTAGACGGGAAGCCGGGCGGAAAAATTTCAACTCACCGGGTAACTGTATTCTGTATGTTATTTACTAAATTACCAGGAGGGTCATTCGGCACAAACCTATTTATCTGCTTCTGAAGTTGACAACTATGTTAACGAAAGTTGATCACAATACAAACATCGGCCCGTACTTTCCGATGCATACAGCTGTGTATGCCTTGTGTAGGTGCGAAGCGCATGTGCTAGAAACAGGCCCTTCCGATCTGTCAACAATCGTCTGGACAGATCCACCGACCTTCCCGGAAGAACGGCCTCTGCGGGTGGATTGTTCCGCTTTCTGCAGAAAACGTTTAAAAGTCTTACACCTGGTAAAAGGCGTGAGGCCTGCTTTTACCAGCATAAGAGTTTAAAAAAGTTAAAAAGAAATTTACGAATTTATAATTTAAAAATAATTTTAAAAAGGTAAGTTTATTTTTAGCCCCGTAAAAAGCTTTAATTTTTTTCAAATAATTAATTTTTGTTTAAAATATTAATTTAGCGTAAGTTTAACTAATTTTAAAAGCCTGATTTAAACATTTTTTTTTAATGTTTTGATGTGTTTTTGGAGTGATCTCCATTCATACTTTTGACGTGGTCGAACTGTCAAAGGTATGAAGGGGGATTCCCTTCTTTCATTGGTTCCCCATGGCTCACGTGAACCGCATGCGCCCCTGGGATACCTGGGCCCTGCGCATTTCGTAGTGGAACGGCACAGGATCGGAAGTGTCCGGACCTCAGCTGACCTCAGGTAAAGGCATTGATTTTTTTCCAGATGGGAGGCCTCCACACGCAGGAAGCCTCCGATCGGAAAATACTTGCGATAACCTTCTGTAAACAAACTGCAACATCAACATGGTGCGTAACACAGGCAAAGTTAAACTGATGAATCTCAACCTGAGGAGCTTAACAATCGATAAACAACGAAGAACGCAAGAAAATTCTCTTGAAAGAAGCGAATAACATCAAAAACATACCTTAAATGGAGTACACCTGTCACTATAATTACTGCAGTTTAGGAGGCAATAATAGGAACACTATTAATTAACTTTATGTTGTTAAGTTGCCGATATATCCTAATCATCGTCACAGTTATTAATGGGATATTCTGTGGTGTCTGTTCCGACTGTAACATATCCAAATCTGGAATCCAAGTTATATGCGCTGTATTGAATTACACACAGAGGAATTCTGTTGTGTTGTGTTGAAGGGGCCCTAAACAGCATACAGTGCACGGAATGTCCTGTGTTGTGAATCCAAGTATCTTCCCACGTCTTGGGGATCCCATTGCTGAAAAGCTGGACTTTATTTTCCTGAAAGATATAAGCTGAGGAAACAGACGAATCCTTCATTCACTCCTTTAACTCCTCACTGAGGAATTGGACTAAAGAGGAGGAGGGGCGGGGTTTTCTCCATTGCAGTATTGAGAGTTAAACATACTAGCGAGCATTAATACGCTGCTGCATTCTGGGAGTTGTAGTCCACCCGTGACAGAGATTCAAAATGAACTGGGGCATTATGAGAGTCCGGTATTTGGCTGGGTATCTTGATTCTGAAATTTTAGCAAAATATAAGGATCCGGCTCCAGAAAGAGATGCAAGATTGGGGTGAAACTACAGGAGGCATTTCTGACAGATAATTGCTGAGCAACTCCGAATGTTTAGGTTCAATTCCAATGCTAAATGATTTTTTTGGAATTTATTACCATTACTAATGTATTGTAACGATTGGATATAGTGCGTGATGCGCTTAAATTGAACCACTAGCAATAATACAATAATTCATATACATTTCAGATTGAGTCCAATTTCTGTTAAAGGAAATAACCCCTACTTATCTGTTAGTGGTAATTGGTGAGAAAGGTCTCGCGGAGGGTTCACGTGAATTTGTGTCTTACTGTGCTGTCTGAGCTCTTCACTGTGAACCCACATCTCCCAAAGTTATTTCAAGATTCCATATCCGCTTCCCACAATCAGGCTCTCCGCTTTCTTTGTGCAGCATTTGTTAAATTTACACCCTAAACTGCCACTCACTAAGAACAAATGCACGGGGATCATTGAATCGTAGAAGCATAGAATTATGCAGTACAGAGGGAGGCCATTAGGCCCATTGTGCAAGTCCCAGCTCTTTGAAAGAGAGAGATAACAAATAAGTCCCACCCCCCTGCTAGATTTTTAGCATTTTTCTTTCCTAATGTGCCCGCTGGTTTTTGTGCCAATTACCTTAAATCTGTGTCTTCTGGTTACCGAGCAGTCTGCCCCTGGAAACAATTTCTTCATATTTACCTTATCACACCCTGTCTAATTTGTGTTCAGCTTGGTGCTCCACTGAATTATTTAGCTAACATTTATCTTATGCTTCCTTTTTGCTGTTATCAATTTTGAATTCAATTTTGTTTCAATTTTGCTAACAGGTCTATCATGTAGTACTTTGTCGAAAGCCTTTTGAAAGTCCATATACACAACGTTAACTTGGTGCAGCTGTAAGGATTGAGAAACCCAGTCTAAGCTAAAATAAGAGCTAAAAGTGAATGTTTATGTTCCAAAGCGAGCTCTAGTTCATATTTATTTCATGTTTAACCAATCTTAGAATCACTGTCCAGAGAGATTTCAGCACCTTCTTCAGATCTTCTCTGAATTTTCTCTGGGTCGCTGCATAAATACACGTGTTGGGACAGGAGCTTAAAAGCTTCAGCATGGCTCCGGTTTCAGTGGCGATATATCCAGGGTTTGTGCGGTCACCTCGGTAATAATTGGGGTTTGTCAGTCTGGTCGTTGCAAAACTAACGACAGCTGTCAACCACAACACTATAAAGCTGCCCGATATAGTGAAGAGCAAAATGATGGATTTCCTTCGGTTCTCCATCTCTGAATCGCTCTGATTCTCACTGCTCTGACCCCGGAGTCCCCTGCGGGCTCTGCTGGCCACTAAAATACGTCTGATTGTCAAAGAATTAAACAAGGCGATTAAAGTAGAAGGAAGGCAAAGGAGACAGGCGATGTGAAACCAGGAGAACGCTGCACCTGGAGGTGAGGAAAAAAAAGCTACACTTGACCCGCAGCCCCACTGCACCTTGTTAATTATTTGCTGAGGTTCATATGCAAACAAAAGGGGGATGTTCTTCAGCAAGATCAGGAGCGAGAAAGTTGTTACAACCGCGACCGCAGATCTCTCGGTGCAATACTTTGTTTTAAACTTGTGGCAGCAGATAACTACAAATCGGTCAAATGTGAAGGAAACAGTGAACCACACAAACAAATCTAGGGTGAAAATAACCATGTATATAATGAACTTACACACGGGAGTGTGGGACAGGAAGGAAAGTGGAAAGTGATAACTGAAAATATAATACATTATTACATTGAAGGTCATGACCAGTAGATCTGCTGTTGCCATGGCCACCATGTAGACAGAGATACATTTGGAAAGGCCGCAGTTTCCTCGGGAGAGAATCACCATTGTCACCAAGTTCGCTGTAAGAGAAAGGAGGAGGAGAGAAATAATTTTCCCGTGTCTGATTGAAATATCTATGGAGATCCCTGTTGACAGGATTTTACTCCATTCAGTGTGATTATGAACACGGAGCAATGTGAGAACAGGATTAGTTTTGGAGCCATTACCTGGGAACCCCCCCCCCCCCCCAATATGTTAATGAGCAGCGGCAGCGCTCCCTCTGCACGGGGTGACAAAGCGTTCCGAAAATCCACGAACATCTTGTGCTAGAGCTTCAAAGAACATTGAAACACCAGTAATGTTATCGGATTAAGGGTAACGCGGAAAGTGAGGACACGTGGTTCACGAGTTGGTTCCCATCACGTTACCTGATCCAACATGCGTTATGAACTGGGTTACAGTTAACCCCGATTAACAACAAACAGTTTACAGTGGCTCACAGGGGACACCGACGGCCGCGAGAATCGGGTAGTAAATCTCTTTGATCAGCAGAATAGTTGGTCGCCCCATTTTCTGTGAGAATGGATGAATTCTGTCGAAGCTGAAAGCCTCTGACTGGCGCACGGCTGAGGCAATGGAAGGGAACCTATATTTATCCACACATCAATCCTCCAGCGAGTCAATCAGGTTAACTCTTAATTAGAATTAGTTACAGTCATTTAACAAATAGACTCAGAAAAGTTGTTTATTTGTCTGAATCGTCAGATTAATAGAAAGATGTGAAGTTATTTTTGGACTGTTTCCAAAGATAAAGCATTGTTCAGAAGTGGGAAGTGTAATAGCGCAGTACCAGTGCTGACCCTATTCACAGCAATGGTGAAGGCATCTCCCCAGGCACTAACCGTCTTGACCCTGCTTTTGATTCATTCCTAGTGCCTCAACTTCTCCAGAACCGGCAGTGAAACACAACCTGCAATACTGATGATGAACACAGTCTAGCAGCACTGGATGTGAACGTGCTCCTCCGGTCTAGTGGTTCCCTACACTTATACTAGAGGTGACCGGGCTTCTTCGGTACTAGTTGTTCCGTACATTTACACTAGAGGTGACCGGGCTCCTCCGGTACTAGTGGTTCCCTACACTTAGACTAGAGGTGGCCGGGCTCCTTCTGTACAAGTGGTTCCGTACATTTACACTGAGGTGACCGGGCTCCTCTGTAACTAATGGTATCCTACACTTACAATAGAGGTGATTGTACTCCTCTGGTACTAGTGGTATCCTACACTTACACTAGAGGTGACCGTTTCCTCCGATACTAGTTGTTCCCTACACTTACACTGGAGGTGAGCGGGCTCCTCCGCTGTGTGTGGTTCCCTCTACTTACACTAGAGGTGACCGGGATCATCCGGTACTAGTGGTTCCCTACACTTACACTAGAGGTGACCGGGCTCCTCCGATACGAATGGTTCCTCACACCTACACTAGAGGTGACCGGGCTCCTCCGGTACTAGTGGTTCCTTACACTTACACTAGAGGTGACCGGGCACCTCCGGCACGAGTGTTAGTCTTACAATTACACGAGAGGTGACGGGTTCCTCTTGTACTAATGGTTCCTTACACTTATACTAGAAGCGACTGCGCTCCTCCGGTACGAGTGGTTCCCTACACTTACACTAGAGGTGACCGGGCTCCTCTTGTACTAGTGGTACCCCTGCACTTACACTAGCGCTGACCGGGCTCCACCATACAAGTGGTTTCCTGCACTTACACTAGAGGTGACCGGGCTCCTCCGGTGGGAGTGGTATCCTACAGTTACACTAGAGGTGACCGGGCTCCTCCGGTACTAGTGGTATCCTACACTTACACTAGAGCTGAACGGGAACCTCCTGTACTAGTGTTAGCCTACACTTACACTAGAGGTGACCGGGCTCCTACAGTACTGGTGGTGCCCCTACACATAAACTAGAGTTGATCGGGCTCCTCCGGTACTAGTGGTTCCTACACTTACACTAGAGGTGACCGGGCTCCTCCTGTACTGGTAGTGCCCGTACACATATTCTAGATTTGAACGGGGTCCTCCTGTACTCGTGGTTCCTACACTGACACTAGAGGTGACCGGGCTCCTCCGGTACTAGTGGTACCCCTAAACTGACACTAGAGGTAACCGGGCTCCTCCAGTACTGGTAGTGCCCCTACACATATACTGGAGGTGACCGGGCTCCTCCGGTACCAGTGGTTCCCTACACTTACACTAGAGGTGACCGGGCTCCTCCGGTACGAATGGTTCCTTACACCTATACTAAAGGTGACCGGGCTCCTCTTGTACTAGTGGTACCCCTGCACTTACACTAGCGCTGACCGGGCTCCACCATACAAGTGGTTCCCTGCACTTACACTAGAGGTGACCGGGCTCCTCCGGTGGGAGTGGTATCCTACAGTTACACTAGAGGTGACCGGGCTCCTCCGTTACTAGTGGTATCCTACACTTACACTAGAGCTGAACGGGCTCCTCCTGTACTAGTGGTAGCCTACACTTACACTAGAGGTGACCGGGCTCCAACAGTACTGGTGGTGCCCCTACACATAAACTAGAGTTGATCGGGCTCCTCCGGTACGAGTGGTATCCTACAGTTACACTAGAGGTGACCGGGCTGCTCCGGTACTAGTGTTATCCTACACTTACACTAGAGTTGATCGGGTTCCTCCGGTACTCGTGGTAGCCTACACTTACACTAGAGGTGACCGGGCTCCTCCTGTACTGGTAGTGCCCGTACACATATTCCAGAGTTGACCGGGCTCCTCCTGTACTCGTGGTTCCTACACTTACACTAGAGGTGACCGGGCTCCTCCGGTACTAGTGGTACCCCTACTCTACACTAGAGGTGACCGGGCTCCTCCGGTACTAGTGGTTCCTACACTGACACTAGAGGTGACCGGGCTCCTCCGGTACTAGTGGTACCCCTAAACTGAAACTAGAGGTAACCGGGCTCCTCCAGTACTGGCAGTGCCCCTACACATATACTGGAGGTGACCGGGCTCCTCCGGTACTAGTGGTTCCCACACTTACACTAGATGTGATCTTACTCCTCCGGTACGAGTGGTACCCGACACAAGTACTAAATCTTAGAGTTCTACTCCTGCCATAGTGGCACTCTACACTTTAATTGTAAGTGTCCGTGCTCCAGTGGTAACAGCACTCATGTTAAATTTTAATATGATAAGAGAGAGACAGCATGCTATTTTGAAAGTGAAATGTTTGGTTGAACAATTTATTAGAGTTCTTTGAGGATATAACTAGCAGGGTAGATAAAGGGCAACAACTGGATGTAGGATATTTGTATTTCCAAAAGTGATTCGATAACTTGCCACATAAAATGTTGTTACGCAAGATAAGGGCACATGGGTTTAGGGGTAATGTTTTCGCATGAATAGAGGATTGGTTAACAGACAGAAAAGCGTGAGTAGGGATAAACGGATCCTTTTCAGATTGGCAGGCTGTAACTTATCAGAGTGCCCCAAGTTCATTGCTTGGGCCTCAACTATTTACCTTCTATATTAATGACTTGGATGAAGGGACCGATTGCAATATATCCATATTTGCTGAAGATTCAAAGCTATGTGGGACAATAAGTTGTGAGGAGGACGCAAAGAGACTACAAAGGGCTATAGACAAGTCAAGGGCGAAGGCAAAATGGTGGCAGATGGAGTATAATGTGGGGAAATGTGAGCTTACTCACTTTGTTTGGAAGAATAGAAAAGCAGAACATTTTTAAATGGTGAGAAACTAAATGTTGGTGTTAAAAGAGATTTAGGTGTCCTACTACAAAAACACAGAAAGTTAGCATGCAGGTATAACAAGCAATTAGGAAGGCAAATGGCGAGTTGGCCTTGATTTCTAGCCGTTTGGTGTACAAGAGTAAGGAGGTCATGCTACAATTTTACAGGGCTTTGACGAGACCACACCTGGCTTACTATGCACAGTTTTGGTCTCCTTATCTAAGAAAGGAAATACTTGTCTTAGAGGCGGTGCAACGAATGTTCACTAGATTGATTCCTGGGATTTGAGGCTTGGCCTATGATGAGAGATTGAGTAGATTGGGACTATACACTCTGGAGTTTAGAAGAATGAGATGTGGTCTCTTGAAACATTTAAGATCCTGAGAGCATATTTCCCCTCACTGGAGTGTATTGAACTAGGGGTCATAGTCACGGGATAAGGGCTCGTCATTTTCAGAGTGCGATGAGGAGGAATTTCCTCACTCAGACGGATGTGAATTTTTGGAATTCTCTACCCCAAAATGCTGTGGATGCTGAATCGTTGAGTATATTCATGGCTAAGATAGATAGATTTTAGGACTCTAGGGGAATGCAAGGATATGGGGAACGGGCGGGAAAGTGGAGTTGAGGCCGACAATAAGCCAAGATCTTACTCAATGTTGGTGCAGGCTCGAGGGGCCTTATGCCCTACTGGTGCTCCTAATTGTTATGTCCTACTGCCTTATATTCCTCCTCCAGTACCAATGGTACCGCTACACTTGCATTGGTATGACAGTGCTCCTCCTTTTCTAGTGGAACCCCTACACATGCATTACAAGTGACCATGTTCCAGTGTTTGTGGTAACCTAGAGTTACGCTAAATGTGACCATCCTCCTCCTGTACTAGTGGTAACCCTACACTTACACCATAGTTGAAGTGCAAATCCGGTACTATTTGCATCAGTAAAATTGCATTATAGGTGAACGTGCGCCTTCGATACTTGTGGTAACCTACACTTCACTAGAGTTGACAATGCTCTTCCAGTACTACTCTTACCCTACAATTATACCAGAACTGAACTTGCTTCTTCGGAACTATTGATACCCGACAACTACAGTAAAGTTCACCGTTCTTCTCCGGTACTAAAGGAACACGACACTTATACAAGATTTGACCGTGCGGAACGTGCAGTGGAAGTGCCTGGCGCTGATCTTCCGACGGTCCAAAATTGGCAACACCCGTCCTGCTCGCTGCATAAAAATGGGAGTAAATAATGTGGGAATTACCGTCTCTACCGTCCGTAGTCCGACTGACAAATCCCCACCGAAGTGATGCTGCTTGTTGCTCGGTGGCGGTTGTCAGGAGCGGTTCATTATGGATCAATTTTATTCGGATTATGTAATTGAGGAATCTTTCATTCGGAAGAGTCCCTATTTTTGGCCTTTTGCTATTTCCAGCTGAGAAAGGTTTCTCCATCACCACCGGTGCTGTGGGATATTTTGGACCTTCCCCTGTACTCGTGTCTATGGAGAGCAGGAATATGGAAATGATGAGGAGCAGCAGCGCTTGCAGGCAGCTGGAGACTCGTTTAAGTAAGAAGTCGCCCAGGAGAGCCCAGTGCCCGCTGTCAGATATCTGTGACCGCAGGTCAGAGGTGGCACCAGAGCAGGAATAAGATCAGTGACGTCTGAAAAATATACCAGTCCCGCTATCACGGAGCTGTGCTCCATAACTACCGAGGCTCCCATCGGAAAACATCCTGATTCTCGTTTTACAAACAATTACATGGAACCTACAACACTGAAACAGACCATTCGCGACATCTGAACTGGCTGGTGTTTGAACTCCACAGGTATCTCCTCCCACCCTATTTCATCTGATCCTGTCAGCATATTCATTCTCCCTCAAGTGTTTATCTAGCTTCCCCTTAAATGCATCTATAATATTCGCCTCAACTACTCCATATGGTAGCGAGTTTCACATTCTAACCACTCTCTGAATAAAGATGTGTCTCCTGAATTCCCTATTGGATATAATTGTGACTCTCTTATATTTATGGGCCATAGCGTTTCGATTCCCCACAAGAGGAAACATCTATCTCCGTCCAACCTATCAAATCACTTCAGAATCGGAAGGAGCTATATCAAGTGAACATCAGCCTTCTCTTTTCCGGTGAAAAGAATCAGCCTGTTCATTGTTTCCTGAAAGTTATAACTTCTCAGTTCTGGTATCGTTCTTGTAAATATCTTCTGCACCTTGTCCAGTGACTCTGCATCCTTTTTGTAACATGTCTTTCTCACCGGAATACACTACCTTGCCCAAATCATATTCCCAAATCCCAATAATAATGAAAGGAAACCATTCTCTGTGCTTCCCTCTTTTGATAACCCCCGGTGCCCCTGCCGATTCCTACAATTATAGGTCCGTTCATCCCAGTCTCTCCCCTCTCCTCAGTGGGCCATCAGCACCAGGCGGTTCAGACCTAATTGACTGATGCTGTCCAGCACGTTTCTTGTGGGACTGAGGCGACACTTCCTTAGAATGGTTGGTGGGTTGTTTCCACCATCAGAAGAAAGTACAGAGTGTGAAGCCGCTCCGTTTGGCTTTATATGGAATATAACCCAGGGGCCAGAAAGCGGTCCTTAATCGCTCACTGTACCTGACGAAGGAGCAGAGCTCCGAAAGCTCGTAATTTCAAATAAAACGGTTGGACTATAACCTGGTGTTGCGCGACTTCCCAGTTTAGGTGATAACCGGAACAGAAAGCAGATAATAAGCGTCGTTCTGATTGAAGGAAGGCCTGTTGGGAAAGGATGGGGTGGGGTGAAGATTATTGAGGCCCCTCCTGCACTTTGCTATCCAGCTGTCTGGTGATCAATGCAATGAGGCCCAGGGACTGGAAGTGGTGAACATGGTTATATAGCGCACTGTTAGATGAGGCACTGACTCCTGTTACCTTGTCTGCTCCTATGAGTTCACTTCTGCCGCCTTTCAGCAGAAAGCAGGAATTGCTGGAGATCACACTCACTGCCAAGATCAAACTCCCCACCCCCTCCCCCGCGGGTCTGTACCGTGCCCTCCGCGGGCCTCCTGCCCTCAGGACCTTGAATCCGGGGAGTCCTTTGTTGTATTTCACACAGTAAGAACAAAGTGAAGAGTGTGTGAATGTGAGGGCTCAGTGTGTGAGGAACCAGCATCCCGAGACACTGCCGTAATCCAGACAGTTTCACAAACCACAGTCTGCCTTGGCCATGTCATTGCTGCAGCGAGTTTAGCGCCAGATTTCCCGCCACACCCCCGGTGGTGGAGGGACTGAATATGTGAGATGGTGGATGGGGTATCCATCAAGCGGGCTGCTTTGTCCTGGATCGTGTCGAGCTTCTTGACTGTTATTGCAGCTGCAGTCATGCAGGCAAGTGGAGAATATTCCATCACACTCCTTACTTGAGCCTCGTAGATGGTAGAAAGGCTTTGGGGAGTCAGGAGGTGAGACACGTGCCACAGAATACCTAGCATCTGACCTGCTCTTGTTGCTATAATATTTATGTGAATGGTCCAGTTACGTTTCTGGTCAATGGTGACCCCCAGGATGTTGATGGTGGAGGATTTGGCGATGGTATTGCCGTTGAATGTCAAGGGGCGATGGTTACATTCTCGCTTGTTGGAGATAGTCATTGCCTGGCACTTGTGAGGCCCGAATGTTACCTGTCACTTATCAACCCAAACCTGAATGTTGTCCAGGTCTTGTTGCATGCGGCCATGAACTGCTTCATTGCCTGAGGAGTTGAGAATGGCACTGAAAACTGTGCAAGCATCAGTGAACATCCCCACTTCTGACCTTATGTTGGAGGGACGGTTATTGATGAATCAGCTGAAGATGGTTGGTCCTAGGACACTGCCCTAAGGAACCCCTGCCGCGATTTCCTGGGGCTGTGACAACCACAACCATCTTCCTTTGTGCTAGGTATGACTCCAGCCAGTCGAAATTTTTCCCCCTGATTTCCATTGACTTCAGTTTTATAGGGGCTCCTTGATGCCACACTCGGTGAAATGCTGCCTTGCTGTCAACGGCAGTCACTCTCACCTCACTTGTTCATGCTTTTGCTCCCTATTTTAATTGTTGTTATTAGTTGATCGGCTTGATTACATATCGGCTTCTCACGATCGAAGCTGCGTGCAGATACATCGCTGACCAATGGAATTAAAATCGCTGCCTGCTGCCTAACAAGTGCCTTAAATATTGTTGGTCTTCTGAATCCATTTAAATGAGAATATGCCTATTACACTGACAGCCCGGAATTAATCACCACTTCCCACAAAAGCTGAATGCCAGCCGGATCGGCAGAGTCTGGGCTCCAGGGGGACCTGAAGCCGTTTGGAGTTTGGGTTTCGGAGAAGCTCAGGATGAAGTGAAAGATTAGAGAGTGACGTGTAAAGGGCGTATTTAATAACAATTAGTAAATGAACCCCATGCACATTTAAGATACCAAGGTTATTGTTAGCGGCAGGTTTTCAATACGTTTCTTGAACATTCAATTGAGATATTATTGGTTTATTAAGCGCATTATACACAAAATAGTGCGTAAGCATACAATTAAACGGTGCAAATTATAGCCACATCTGATGATGGTTGGTTGGGGATTCAAAAGTTTTGCAGTTCTGAGCTTATTATTTATTTAAGAAAATCCAATAATCATTAAAAACAGCTCGATTCCGTACATTTTCTTCACGTTCTCTACATGGAAATGCACACAATTCTGTATAATATAATTATATTAAAATTATTATTCAGCTTCATATAAGGAAAATGTAATTAGGTTATCCTTGATCAATAACGACAGTTTTCCTTGCTGAACGTGCTGTTTTCCCATTGAGCAAACAAGTATTTCATTATCTTATCGATAGTTTCACTCTTGATCCAGTTAATTGCAATTCTACCAAGTGAAACCGTGAATGATATGTTTTGCTTTGTTTATGTATCATTGATGTCAATTAAAAATGATGATATATGGCCAGATATTTCTCTTTGTAGAACTAACACCTTCCCACACGTTATCAAATGATTAATGAAATCTAAAATGTATAATCAATATAAAATAGCATGTTTTTAATTAAATCTCTGATTACTTCATTCCGAAACTGACCTTTGTTGCTGAGTCAGCCCTGGCCCAACAACTCAGTGGTGCTTTAAATTGACTTGTAATTCCTTGCTTAACAAGCAAAGGCTAAAGATTAACATTAACAAAATATAAAGAGAAACCAAGAAAATATTACATTAGCAGACATCAGGACAGTCTGATTAACGCTTTCCTCATATTAACCCCTCTACTGGCGTTAGAGTATTTAAGGGAAACATTAAGCAACATTTCATTAGCATCATATAAGTATCTGGACCGATTCTATGGCACAGATCTCTACCCTTTGGTTTTACCCATGATCTCACTCTCCAGAGCCACATTTGCCATTTCATGTAGTGGTGATGTCAGCGTGACTGACCATATCTTGGACCCATTCTTCAGGGTATCTGCTTCATGTGTATCGCATGCTGGTTGCTTCACGTGCAATAAGTCACCTCTGTGCATACGGATATATCGTCAGATCGTGCAGCACAAGATATCCGATACAAGCTATTCCTTCTCTTTCTGACTATAGCAAAAAATCGGGGGGTCTGGAGGTTTTTGATTAGATGCGCCCCTGCTCACTCCCGATGTTTCGATTAGTGTTCAAGCTGTAAAATACATTATTCTCATTGTTCAGAATAAGCAAGGACACAACCATCTCTAAGAGAAAGCTTTCAATTATATTAACTACACTGTGCAGACTTTCACTAAGCTGTGTATTGATACCAGATTGAGCTATTTTGGTGCCTCGTGCCCAGGTGATTTCAGTTAAAAAGAGACGGGACAGGATAGATAGAAGCAGACTGCTTCCATTAGTTTGGGGATCTGAAAGTAACGGCCATAGATTTTAAAAGGTAATAGATTTAGAACTGAGTGGAGAAGAAACATCTTTACATGGAAAGTTCTGAAGCTATGGAATTCAGAGAGCTTGAAATTATATCAACGTTGAAGACTAAATTGTATAGATGGATGAATAGAATCGGGTGACGGGATGTTGGAATGGGCGGGTAAAGTGATTGGAACTATTTGATCTTTTGGGGGGTAAACGCCGACAACAACTGATTGGGTCGAATGGACTGTCCACTGTTATAACATTCCGACATTTTGATGACCAGTTGAGATTTTCAGTAAATATCTGTGAACAAAGATGTCTTATGTCACATTGACGAGTCAAGTTCCTACTGTCTCCATCATCAGACACTGATCAGGAGACAGGGCCCCGTTCTATTGGTCCAGGAGACAATGGGGGGCGGAGTCTGATGGAGAGACCAGCGCCTGCAATATTCACACCGAGATTACAGAATTACAGATAACCACCATTGTAACACATTGTTTCTACACTAAAGGAAACTTTAACTATTATTTAAACTGGGGAAATGTTTCCTTTGCCTGCGGTGTAAGGCAGTTATCGCTGATGCCCACATGTTCTACTCCACTGCTGAGGCTCAGTCATGACTGTTCTCTTTGAATCTTGAGCGGGAAGTGCACTGTTTTACCGGGAATCGATTATGTTCCCCCGGGGAAAGCAGCAGACATCAAACACACGGCAGAAAGTGGGAGAATTGTCTTCTGATACTGTTTATTCCTAAAATAGCGCACGGGCTGTAATTTAACTCTACTTAGGACAGGAAGCGTTCGTTTAATTCTTCATGTTTTAATCAATGTCAGAATCAATGTCCAAGGAGATTTCATCACCCTTTTCAGCTCTTTCCTGAATTTAGTTTGTGTAGCTGCATAAATACATGTGTTTATGCAGGAGCTCAAATACATGAGCATATATCCGGTTTCAGTGGCGATGTATGGAGGAGATGTATAATCGGGTCGGTAGTGTTCGCTGTTTGTCAGTCTGGTATTCAAAAAACTAACGATAGCTGTCAATCACAATACTATAAAACTGCCCGATACAGTGAACAGTAAAATGATGGATTTCCTTCGGTTCTCCATCTCTGGATCGCTATGATTCTCACTGCTGTGACCCCAGAGTCCCCTGCGGGCTCTACTGGCCATTAAAATACGTCTGACTGTCAAACAATTAAAAAGTAATATCAATGCAAAAGCAAGCCAAATAACTAAAATACTTTTGATCCAGGTGTACGCTACACCTGCAGGCGATGTAAAAAAGGTCGCAGTGTAACTGCAACCCAAGGGAACGTTGTTAATTATTCGCTCAGGTTCATAAGCAAATCAAAAGGGGATGTTCTCTGAACAGATCAGGACAGAGACCGTTGTTATAACCGCGGCCGCAGTTCTCACTGTGCAATACTTTGTTTTAAACTTCTGACAACATATAGCTACAAATCGGTCAAATGTGAACCACACCGACATATCCAGGGTAGCAGGATTCATATACAGATTTAACTTACAAACGGCAGTGTAGTTCAGGAATGATATGGAAAGTGATGACTGAAAATATGATACATTATTACATGTAAGACAATGACCAGTAGATCTGCTGTTGCCATGGCCACCATGTAGACAGAGATACATTTGGAAAGGACGCAATTTCCTTTGCAGAGAATCACCATTGTCAGTACGTTCGCTGTGAGAAAGAGAGACAAGAGGTCAGTAACGGGTTCACTGAGATAAATCTCATAGCTTTTTGTGGGCAATGTTCGGATGTGTCCCTACAAAGGGTTATAGACACGGATTATTTCTTTATAATTTAGGCGAGCGGTGACGATAGTTTGATTAAAAGAAAGAAAACATCAAACATTGGATATAGAGCGGCTGAAAATCCGCCGTCCTTCCAGCATACTTCAGTCAGACATCGTGAACTAATAAATATAATTTACAAACAATTACTGGAAAGATATGAATTCAAATACTACATTCAGCTGAAACACAAACATTCGATATAGGTCGAAACTCTGCGCTTTTTCTACTTCTAATGGCCCCGAGGAAGCTGTTCGATAACAGTGCGGGAGCTGGTGGAGCCGCGAAGGTTATTTGCAGCCGAGGGGAGGGGAGCAGCTGCTTGAGCGGGATTTATTGCTCCAAATATATTTCACAGTCCTCTGATGGGTGGAGGAGTCTGCAATACAAGGAATTATCAACTTAAAGTCGACAGGAAAACGCAATAAATGAGCTGATTACCAGGGATACAATGCAACACATTATTTAGTAATGTATATACAATTGGAGGGGCCGGGGAATCAGCCTCGCCCTCCCTCAGTATAGGGAGTAACGTTCAGCTTCATGTGCCCGCGATCTTCCGATAGAACAGCGCCTCAGCGGCCGCGCGGACTGGTACAATTCCCGTTGATATTCACCGACTGATCCCGGTGGAAAAGTGACTCTGCAGTGAGAAAATTCTAGGAACCTGTGACATTAACACTGAGATAGTTAACAACTATGAGACAACATGATACATTGACTTACCGGGAGCCCCAAAGGCTGCGAGAACTAGGTAGTAAATGGCCATTATCTGTAGAATTGTTGGCCGCCACATTTTTTGAAGACTGTAAATTCAGTTCAGCTTTATGGTTCCAAATGAAATGCATCTGAGGTCCGCAAATGCGCCCCCTTTATAGAACAATCGGTGCTCCTGTGAGAAAATCAGGTTACACAATAATTGGCGTTATTTACAGTCACTTAAAAAACAAGGGGCGATTTTCCGGTTCAGTGCGCCCAGGCCGCTAATGGGGAAATTGAGCAGCTCAGTTCATGAAACACCGTCCATTAATATCAGTGAACGGAAAGTATTCGCACAGGGAATGCACTCTGCGCATGTCACCTGAAGGCTTAAGAGAACTTCAGAAATCTTCACTAATCCATTGGATAATTTAAATTTGTTTCGTACTGAGAATTGGTGATATTCGGGTCTAACATTATTGAGGATAGCTCCTCTCTAACATTACTGGTGATGGCTTCTTGCTAAAATAATGGTGATGGCTCCTTTCTAAAACTACTGGTGATGGCGCCGCTCTAACATTACTGGTGATGACAGCATACTAACATTAACAAAGATGACCATATTGTAACATTCATAGTGAAGATGACTCTACTGTAACATTACTGGTGTTGACTCTACACTAACATTACTGCTGGTGATCCAACTGTAACATTACTGGTGGTCAGTCTATTGTAACAGTACTCGAGGTGATTCTACTTGAACATTAACGGTAGTGACGCTATTCTAACATTACAGAAGGTAACCTTACTCTAACATTATTGGCAGTGACATTACTCTAACATAACTGGTGTGACCCTACTCTAACATTACTTGTAGTGACACTACTCTAACATTACTGGTGGTGATCCTACTCTAGCATTTCTGGTGGTGGCTCTACCCTAACATTACTGGTGAGGCGGCTACACTAACATTAATGCTGTTGACCCAACTCTAACAGTACTAGTGGTGACCCTACTTTACTATTACTGGTGGTGAATCTACTGTAACATTACTGGTGGTGACCCTACTCTAACATTACTGGTGGTGACCCTACTCTAACAATATTGTTGGTGACTGTACAATAACATTACTGGTGGTGACACTACAATAACATTGCAGGTGGTGTCTCTACTCTTATATTACTGCTGGTGACACTACACTAGCCTTACTTGTGGTGACTCTACACTAACATTACTGGTGAGGCCGCTACACAACATTAAAGCTGCTGACCCTAATCTAACATTGCTGCTGATAACCGTGCCCTAACAGTACTGTTTGTGATTCTACCCTCACATTACTGGTGGTGACCATACTCTAACGATTCTAGTGTGTCCCTATTTTAACATTACAGCCCTTGACTCTACTCTAACGTTACTGTTGGGGATCCTAATGTACCAATACTGGTGGTGACCGTACGCTAATATTACTGGTGTTGACTCTCCAATAACATTACCGTTGATGAATCTATCGAAAATTATTGTTCTTGACCAGATTCTTTCATTATTGGTAGTATCCCTAATTTAGCATTACTGATGAAGAATATTAAAAAAACATGTATTCGTTTATGGGATCTGGGCGTCGCTGGCAAGGCCAGCATTTACTGGTCACCCCTAGTTGCCCTTGAGAAGGTGGTGGTGAGCCGACGTCTTGAACCACTGCAGTCCGTGTGGTGATGGTACTCCCACAGTGCTGTTAGGTAGGGAGTTCCAGGATTTTGACCCAGCGACGATGAAGCATCGGCGATATACTTCTAAGTCAGGATGGTGTGTGCCTTGGAGGGGCACTTGGAGGTCGTGGTGTTCAAATGCGCCTGCTGCTCTTGTCCTTCGAGATGGAAGAGGTCGCGGTTTTGGGAGGTGCTGCCGATGAAGACTTGGCGAGTTGCTGCGGTGCCTCTTGTAGATGGTACACACTGCAGCCACGGTACGCCGGTGGTGCAGGGAGTGAATATTTAAGGTGGTGGATGGGGTGCCAATCAAGCGGGCTGCTTTGTCCTGGATGGTGTCGAGCTTATTGACTGTTGTTGGAGCTGCACTCATCCAGGCAAGTGGAGAGTATTCCTTCACACTCCTTACTTGTACCTTGTGGATGGTGGAAATGCTTTGGAGAGTCAGGAGGTGAGACACTCGCCGCAGAAAACCTAGCCTCTGACCTGCTCTTGTAGCCACAGTATTTATGTGGCTGGTCCAGTTAAGTTTCTGGTTAATGGTGACCCCCCAGGATGTTGATAGTGGGGGATTCGGCGATTGCAATGCCATTGAATTTCAAGTGGAGGTTGTTAGCCCCTCGCTTGTTGGAGATAGTTATTGCCTGGCACTTCTGTGGCGCGAATGTAACCTGCCACTTATCAGCACAAGCCGGAACATCGTCCAGGTCTTGTTGCATGCGGGCATGGACTGCTTCATTATCTGAAAATTTGTGAATGGCGCTGAACACTGCAGTCAATAGCGAACATTCCCATTTCTGACCTTATGTTAGAGGGAACGTCATTAATGAAGCAGCTGAAGATGCTTGGGCCTAGGACACTAATATGAGTGTCGATGACCCCTCTCGAAATTTGCTCGTTGTAATAATATTCTAAAATTAGTTCTGGTCACTTTATTCTTACATTATTCTAATATTATTTTTGGAGATTCTAATCTACTATTACTGGTGGTGACCCTACTCAAACATTATTGCTGGTGACCCTACACTAACATTACTGGCGTTGACTCTACTCTAACATTACTGGTGTTGAACCTACTCTAACATTATTGGTGGCGACTCACTCTAACATTACTGTTGGTGATCCTACACTACTATTGCAGGTGTTGGCTGTACAATAACCGTAATGATGAGGCCTCTACACAACACTAATTATGTTGACCCTAATCGAACGTTAATGGTGATGAAAGCACACTAACATTACACATGGTGACTCTACCCTCTTCACTAACATTACTGATGCTGACCCTACTCAAACAATACTGTTGGTGAACCTATTCTAACATTATTGGTGGTGGCCCTACTCTAACATTACTGGCGGTGACTCTGCTCTAAAATTACTGGTGGCGACTCTACTCTAACATTACTGGTGGTGACTCTACTCTAACATTACTGGTTGTGACTCTACTCTTACATTACTGGTGGTGACTCTACTCTAACATTACTGGTGGTGACTCTACTCTAACATTATTTGTGGTGACCCGGCTCTAACATCACTGGTGGTGACTCTACTCTAACATTACTGTTTGTGACTCTACTCTAACAATACTGGAGTTGGCCATACACTAACATTACTGGTGGTGACTCTATTCTAACATTACTGGTGTCGACCTTACACTAACATTGTTCATGGTGACTCTATTCTAACAGTATTTGTGGTGACCCTAATCGAATGTTACTTGTGGTGATGCTATTCCAACTGCCCTCCTGATATCCCTCAATGTTTCTCCTATAAAGTCTTCTATCCATATTGACGACCAACCTCTCGACTTTGCCATTTTACTGGCCGCTTAGCTCTTATTGGCTCTATAACTGACTTGGTCATCCCCAATCACTTCCACGCATCCCTGACAACCCACATTCCTCAGTCGCTTCTGTTATGTATCTGCCGCTACAACCAACTCTCTGCTAAATAATTTATAATCGCACTTTCAGGCTGCCAACGTTCCAGCCGTTGTCTCCTCATTCGCCACGATCCTACTGTTGCTTTCGATATGCTCCTGCTCGTTTGATGACCTGGCCCACAGTAAAATACTTACTCTCTCCTACAGACGTCATTCGTTCTGGCATGGCCCCATCTTCACTCAGTCAATTCCTAGCCGACCGGATTAAACATATCCGGCGCACACCTGGTTCAGCCATCCATCGGCAGGTCTCCTTGGACCACATCAAGCACTATCGGGCCCTGCTCTCCGCTGCCAAAACTGTTCATTTTTCCAGGGTCACCCTGGAGAGACAAGTTACCCCCGAGCTTATTTTCTCCAATGCAAACTGAAACTCTTTAAACTCTTTCACAACGCTCCCACCGCCCTCACCTCCCACGAGAAGTGCTCTTTGGATTGGGCTCGATATTCATCGGACCAGGTTTCTGTGAAGCGCCAGTAGATGTTTTATTGTGTTATAGGCGCTATATAAATGTCACTTGTTGCTTTTGAACTTCCGACTTTAATTCTTGATTAATGAGAATATTTGTGGTAAATGCTTTCACTATTTTTTCATCTTGCGGCAGTCCAAGTATTTCATTTCTCGCAACCGAATGTGACTGGACCTGGCCGCTTCAAAGGAGTGAGAGCAGAAAAGAATTGACACTGAGCCACATAAGGAGATATTCGGACAAGTAACCAAAAGCTTGATCAATTATGTAGATGTTATGGAGCGTCTTATATAAGGAGAGGGAGATAGAGAGTTTGACCAAGAAATCGGGGTCTCTCGGTTTTCTAACCACCAGGCGGGGTTTCAGTGTAAACTCGTTATTTTGCCTTGGCAGGTGAAGCCCATGCGCTACTTGTACAGAGCACTCCGATATTCAGCATATCAGTGCGAGCTTGAACTGGCCTCATCCATTAGGGGGAGTGTGCTCCACATCTGGATCCTTCCCATCAAAGTGGGAGTATTCACCATATCTGGATCCTTCGCATCAAAGGTGGAGTGTTCTCATCATCTGAATCCTTCTCATCAAAGGGGGAGTGTTCTCCACATCTGGATCCTTCCCATCAAAGGGATAGTGTTCTCCACATCTGGATCCTTCGCATCAAAGGTGGAATGTTCTCCACATCTGGATCCTCCCCATTAAAGGGATAGTGTTCTCCATATCAGGATTCTTCGTATCAAAGGCGGAATGTTCTCCACATCTGGATCCTTCCCATCAAAGGGGTGGTGTTCTCCACATCTGAATCCTTCCCATCAAAGGGATAGTGTTCTTCAGATCTGAATCCTTCCCATAAAAGGGGGAGTGTTCTCAGATCTGATTCCTTCCCATCAAACAGGGCAGTGTTCTATGCATCAGTATTCTTCCCATTAAAGGGATAGTGTTCTCCACATCTGAATCCTTCCCATCAAAGGGCGAATATTCTCCACATCTGTATCCTTCCCATCAAAGGGTGAGTGTTAACCACATCTGGATGCTTCCCCTCAAAGGGTGAGTGTTCTCCACATCTGGATCCTACCCACCAAAGGGGGAGTGTTCTCCAAATGCGGATCCTTCCCACCAAAGTGTGAGTGTTCTCCACATCTGGATCCTTCACATCAAAGGGGCAGTGTTCTACTCATCTGGATCCTTCTCCCCAAATGGGCGGTGTTCTCCATATCTGGATCCTTCCCATCAAAGGGGCAGTGCTCTCACATCTGGATCCTACCCATCAACGGGGCAGTCTTCTCCACATCTGCATCCTTCCCATCAAAGGGGCAGTGTTCTCACATCTGGATCCTACCCACCAAAGGGGGAGTGTTCTCCACATCTGTATCCTTCCCACCAAAGGGGGATTGTTCTCCACATCTGGATCCATCCCACCAAAGGGGGAGTGTTTTCCACATCTGGATCCTTCCCATCAAATGGTGAGTGTTCTACGCATCTGGATACTTCCCATCAAAGGCAGAATGTTCTTCATATCTGGATCCTTCCCATCAAAGTGGGAGTATTCTGCACATCTGGATCCTTAGGATTAAAGGTGCAGTGTGCTCACCATCTGTTTCATTCCCATCAAACAGGCAGTGTTCACCACATCTGTATTCATCCAAGTAAAGGTGAATTGTTCTCCATATCTGGATCCTTCCCATCAAAGGACAGTGTTCTCCGCATCTGGATCCTCCCCATTAAAGGGGCAGTGTTCTCCACATCTTGATCCCTCCCATGAAAGGGGGAGTGCTCTGCACATCTGGATGCTTACCATCACGCTCCCGTTAGTGGTCAGTCCTCTCATTGTTCCGGCGGGCAATCAAGGGTTTATTCTCCTTCAGCAAGGTAGATAATCTAGACAGTGGGATAATAAAGTGAGGCGTCACACCCTCGCTCTATTACCATTAACGCAACCCCTTTCGGAGCCGCCATTTTCCAACATCTCCACAGCACAGACCGAGCCCTGCCTAACGTGGTAAACTCATTAGTTTAGGTTCTATTAGTAGAGAACAGTTACCCAGCTGTCTCTGTGATCGGGCAAAGGCTTAGGGATTAACTCGCGCCATAAAGTAGAGAGAGAGAGTTGGAGAAGTTCGGGAAAGGTATTTCAAAATTTAGAACCTAGGAAATCGGGTATGACCAAGTTGCCAGAATTTGAGGAGCACGGCGATAAAAAAAAGAAAGACTTGCATTTATATAACGCTTTTCACGATCTCAGGAATTCCCGAAGCACTTTACAGCCACTGAAGTACTTTTGAAGTGTAGTCACTGTTGTAAAGTAGAAAACGTGGCAGCCAATTTGCGCACAGCAAGATACCACAATCATCAATGTGATAGTAACCTGATAATCTCAGTTTAGTGATGTGGATCGAGGCATAAATATTTGCCAGGACAATATTGTCATGGATACTTTTCCTCCACCTCAGAGAACAGACAAGGCTTTGGTTTAACATCTCATTCGAAAGACAGCACCTCCAACAGTGATGCGTTCCCTCTATACTGCACTGGAGTGTCAGTCCGGAAATTTGTGCTCAAATCTCTATGGAACATGACTTGAACCCACAACCTCCTGACTCAAAGGCGAAACTGCGACCAACTGAGCCACGGCTCTCCCGTTTTTCCCCTCAAGGAATTTTAAGCCCGGGTCGAACCTGCGACATTATTGGGCAGTATGATTTAGCGGTTCACTACTTAGACTGTTTTATGGAATCGGGGTGCAGAAAGTATCTGGTACTCGTGCTGGATGCATATATCCTTCTTGAGATGTGGTGAACAAAGCTGAACGCAATGCATCCGATGGGACTGAGCAAGGTTCTATACAACTGATGCATTACATCCATTGTACTCCAGCGGCTTTGAGAAAAAGGACTACAATCCATTAACATTTTACATTGTTTCTCTACTTTTCTACTAGCTTTTAATGATTTAAGAACTTGGACTTCCAAATTTCTTTGCTTCTCTACAGATTCTGGGTTTCCAATATTTAGAAACTACAACGAATGTTCTGTCTTGGTTTCAAAGTGGTTGATATCACGCTTGCTCTATTTGATATCGTTTTACCCACTAACTTAATCTGACTGTGTCTCTTCGTAACTTCCCGTACCCATTTTCACTAATCACTGTCCCTCCTAACTTAGGGTCATCTTGAAACTTGGATATGCAACTTCCGATTGCTTCATCCAAGTGATTAATCGATATGATGAAAATTTGAGTCCCCAGTACAGATCCCTGGGAAATAGCACTAATCGTATCAGAGGCAGCTGTTCAAGAGCATGCAATAATTGGGAGGGCGAGTGTTTGTTTAGTGAAGCCGGTTGGATGTAGCCAGTCTGGGTGCGTGATCGAAATGCACTGTACAGACGGGATTACTGCAGAAGGGAATGTAAAATGTAGCCGGTGTAATGTTGCGTGTCAGCCAGTTACTGTCACTGTTATGACCGAAACTGCTGAGTCGGTAGAGCATCAGACTTTTGATCTCAGGTCCAGGGTTCAAGTCCGTGTTCGGGCGATGCTTTTTTAGTCAATATTCTCAATTTCCACTTTCATGCAGGCCCATAAAGTAAGAACCATTCACGATGATCTTTCCCGCTGGCTCAAACAACCAGATTAATACAGTCCTGATTCTTTCTCAGTCTTTAAAGCTCAAAGTGTCCTAGATTCCAGTCTTTTTGAGGACTGAGATCCAGATTTCTAATTACCCTTTGTGTGATAAAGTGCTTCAAAATCTCGCTCCAGAATGGCCTAGAACTAACTTTAAGATTATTTCCCCTTGCTTTTGATTCCCCGCCAGAGGGAATAGTTTCTCCGTATATCAAAAAAATTAAACATTTTAACACCGCTATCAGATCATCAAACAATATTCTATACCCAATGGAATAAGAGCAGGTTGATGCCTCATAATTTAACCCGCTAAGCCCGGTATTATTTTGCTGAATCTGTGCAGTACCCCCTACACGGCCGTTATATCCTTCCTGAGATGTGGTGCCCAAAATTCAATGCAATACACCCGATGGGACTAATGGAGGTTCTATACAACTGGAACCTCACATACATTGTATTCCAGTGCCACAGTGTGTGGCGTCCCACCATTTAGAAAATACTCCGATTTATCATTCTTGGTTTCAAAGTGGCTGACCTCAGACTTGCAGACAATGAACTCCAGTTGATATAGTTTTGTCAACTCACTTAATCTTTCTGTGTCCCTTTATAACTTCCTGTTCTCATTACTACTACTTACTGTCGATCCTAACTTAGTGTCATTTTCAAACTTGGCAATAAAGCTCCCTATTGCTTCATCCAAGTCACTAATAAATATAGTGAAAATTTGAGGACCCAGTGCACAACCCTGGGAATCAGCACATTTCACACCAGAGACCGCAGTTAAAGAGCGTGTAGTTGGTGGGAGTGAGAGTATTTGTGATGTGACGCCAGTTGGAGCCAGTCAGTTTGTGTGTGTATGATACAAATCAATGCACAGGCTCATTACTGCAGAAAGACATGTGAAATGTGGAGTGAGTAATGTTCCACGTCCGCCAATGAAGGTCGCTGTTTCACGTTTGCCCGTAAGAGCCCGGATTTCGCAGTCGACCCAGCATCAACTTTTACTCTGAGGGTCCAAGGTTCATGTTCTTGATGGGGCGCTGCTTCTATATCAAGGTTCTCAATTCCTACTTTTATGCATCACCATAAAACAAGAGCAATTCGCAATGCGCATTTCTGCCGTCTCAACAATGCGGATTAATGGGCCAAAAATTCGGCCCTTCCCGGGTGCGTACACGCTCCATACTCGCCCATAATACATCCCGAAGTACCGGTTTGCTGCATGCAAAGCGCATGCACTGGAAACCGGAACCTCCGGTCTGGTGAAGGGGGCAGATCCTCGTGAACCGTGTGCGTGTTAGAGGATTCGTGCACGCAGCAAACTTAGATTTTTTTTCAGGTGTCTATGCGAGGGTAAGTATTGAAGAAACTACGCTATTAAAAAGGTAAGTGGTTAATTAAGTATAACTTAAAAAAAATTTCAACAGGTTTATCTTTTATAGATATTTTAAGAAAGGTAAGTTTATTTTTATCACTTTTAAAAAGTATTTAAATTTTTTTTAAAATTTAAATTTTTGTTTAAAGTGGTTAAGTTATTTAACTATAGTTATTTTATGTGATTATTATTTTAAATTTATTTTAAGTTTAGCTGTTCCTTTGGGGCCGATTTCAATTCACATATTTGACAGGTCTGCTGCCATTGGCTCTCCATGCCCCACGTGATCCCAGGGGACGCATCGCACTAACTACGCCCCTGGGACACACAACCACTGCGCGCTGGCTCTTGGAGCAGGACCAGGAGCTGCAGTTCCCGTGGGCCCCAAACACAACGGCAGGTGCGGTAGGTAAGAGCGCGCGTGATCCTTACCCCCGCGGCAACCGGAGAGGCGATTTCTGGGCCAATATATTTCGATTCGTTGCAAGAAAGCGTGAATTTGTTTTCTGTCTTGATACCTACAACTGTCCCAGCTTCCACATTCTTTCTGATGACTGGAATCCGGATTTATTTGTGTGAAAAGGCTCTTCATGAGTTCGCTCCTAAATGACCTAAATCTGATTTTAAGATAATGTTCCCTTGTTTCTGTTTCCCCCACCAGAGTAAATTCTTTCTCCGTATATCTGCCCTAACAATTCATTTTATATTTTAACAAATTAATGAAATAACCGATGAATCTACTATACTCACGGGAATGGAAGCCAGGTTATTGTAATCTGTCCTCATAATTTAATCTTCTAAGCCCCGGTAACATTCTGCTGACTCAGTGCTGTACCCCCTGCAATGCCAGTGTAAGAGTAAAACAATATAATTGTAATAATGTAAGGGCAAATCAGTTGTAATGTTTAAGATTAGTTGAAATGCTTAACGGGCTACAGTAAAGGTCAGAGTATCTCCCAAAGGCATGGAGACAGGGGTATAATTAGATAAAAGACCAACTTGCTTAGGCTGCAGTATAGATAATGCAGACACTGCAGAACAAAAATGTGAATCATTGTTTTCTAAAAACTATCCTCAAATAGGAGTAAAAATGGAACCTTGCAGCGCAGTTTGCTGACCAAAAGCAGGAGTAAAAATGAGTTTCGCTAACATTGTAAGATTCTAAACAAGTTGTTTTTAGAGACCTTAAGGGTTGCATATGATGTAATAACTGTGCTGAGGTTTGTATTTTCTGGCTTCTGGAAGTGTATAAAGAAGCTTGGGCGACCACTGTTAGATTGAGAAGCTGGTCACTCGGCCGCAGGCTGTGACCTTTCTCCCAGAGCGCTCTGAATAATAAATTGTGATCTTTTGCTTTAAGACAGACTCAAGTGAATTAATTTTCACCAACAATTGGCGTAGTCGGCAGGATGCTCTGGGACAGAAAGACCTCCCATACCAGTGAAGCCGGACGAGAAGTCAAATTTTAAACGTCCAGAAAATGAATCGCTTGGGACGGCGGAGAGACAGTGCCATATCATCACGAATCAAGTGAAAGTCTGTTAGAGGTAGGAGAACACAGTTGTGTGAGTGTGGATCGCGTGTACTAAGGGAACACTGTGTAGCGATAAATGTCGCGAAGTTATGAGTGATTGACTGATTGACACGGACAAGGAGGGGGCCTGTCTCACACACCTAGCCTGAGCCGGAATTAAGCGGGCGATTGGGCCCCACATAATGGCCAGGATCAAGTAGGTGTAGAGAACCAAAGTACCCTGGGATCGTGAAGTCAATTAATATATATGTGTGTGTAATGTGACTATGTAACCGCTTGAAAGTCTTTAAAGTATCAACAAAAGTCTGGGTAGAGGAATTCACCATTTGATAAGACTGTAAGTTGGACTATATTTCGCGTTGGGGAAATAAATAGAATAGGGACGAATGGTGCCCTTACTAGGTTCTAAATAGACGACCGGAAGGGTTTAGTTGATAAGATGATAAAGGAGGGGTGGGACACGCTCCTGAATCGGAAGGTAAAAGAGATTGGTAGAGGGTCAAAAACAGAAAAAGAGGAAAAAGGCGTGGGTAATACTAGTAAACCAATTAGTCGCATTAACAAACAAGGTGCAGCGACTCCACACTAAACTTGCAAGTAAAAATGAAAGAATTCTTGAATTAGAACAAGAGCTATTATTATACAAAGGAGGTTGCAAGT
The DNA here is from genome assembly GCA_030390025.1 of Squalus acanthias. Classification (NCBI taxonomy): domain Eukaryota; kingdom Metazoa; phylum Chordata; class Chondrichthyes; order Squaliformes; family Squalidae; genus Squalus; species Squalus acanthias. The sequence continues at coordinate 92,465 of JASTWF010000713.1, forward strand.
ATGGTCTCACTCTGCGGGAGAAAGGAAGAGATGTACCTCTGACAACAATTAACCAATTGAAGATGATTAAGAAAGGGTATGAGTCAGGAAACAAACCGACATGGAAGTTATTAATATTCGTGCCGAGACAAATAAAACTCAAGGTTTGCTAATTGACAGGAACCTTAAAAAAATAAAAAATATTGGGATCTCAGTTTGTGTGAAAGTGTGTGTTAAATAATAAAAGTTTTCCTGACTGTGAATGTGTAAGATGTTACAGTATTTATTTTGTCTGAAAGTCTGTTTTTAAAAAAAAAAGTGAAAGTCATTTTTGTTTTAGCTCCACCCACTCTTTTGTTCAGAGAGCTAAAAGCTGTTTAAACCTTTGAAGACCTGTCTTGAATGACGGACAAGTATGTGTTGTTTTAAGTTTGTTAAATGTTTTACAAAAGATAAGCTTCAGCTTTGAAGTCACAGTTGCCAATATGCCTGGAAGAAAATGAATTTGAATGTTTACAAGGCATGGGTAATTGTTTCTTTGTTAATGTGGTTTCTTTCTTTTCCAAATGATACTGGTTAGTTTTAAAAAAACTGATCTGGATTGAATTGGAGTTAGAGGTGAATTAACCTATTAAAACCAGACTTTCATTGTGGTCACGGTGAAATTCTGGTTGGTCTAAATTTGTGTATAAGATTGTGCACCCAGAATTGAAACAAAACTTCACACTACAATTTAAGTTAAGCTGGTGTGTAAAAACTGAGAAGAAAAACAAAAAGTTGGTTTAACAAAAGATTACGTTTCAGTCTAAGATTTAACGTTGGAGTTGCGGTTGCTATGGTGGAATCCTCTGAAGCAATTTGCTTAAAAGTGAAAAACTAATTTTTCTCCAGTTGTAAGCAACAACTTTATTATGGCTGAACGAAATTTAAAGATATTGGACATTATTAAATTTAAGTGTCTTAATTTCAAGTTAGTATTTCCCCACAGTGATGGAAGGAAAATTAAGATTTGATAAATTAACCCCTTGGGCTCTTAAAAAGAACTATATCAGATAGCCAGAAAGCAAAGTGGGAAATAATCCTCTGATCAAGAGATGGATCAGTATTGATACAAAAACATTCTGGAATAAACCCAGCATCCGGAATATTTACAGAGGGAGTTATATTACCTCCATTGGAAAGGTAGTAAAACATGGAAAGCTAATAGAAAGGTTAGTTAAGGTGACACAGGCACCTTTAGAAACCACGGTAATTAAAATAAAGGCCCACACGAAGATAGACATGGACTCATAGGAGTCTCAGGATCAGGCTCCCATAGGAAATCGTTATGCAGATTTGTCCACAAAACTAGCCGCGGAGGAACTTAAACCAGAAGCCGTGTTAAATATGGTCAGGACAGCCAGTGGGGTACAGGAAGTGAATATAATGGAGGTACAAGAAAATACTAGTAAAGAGGAAAAGGAGAGATGGAAACAAGCTGGCGCACAGTTACGAGATGGAATTTGGAGATGGGGCCCACGAAACCAGGTGGTGGCACCGGAATGCGGTAGACAACAACTGATGGGGCTGTACCATGGTCTAACACATACCGGCAGAAGTAACATGTTGCACCTACTGTCACAGTACTGGTAGTGGCCAAAGATGGGTCGAGAGGTGGCGAAGTATTGTCACCATTGTATAATATGCGCTAAGAATAATGTAGGACAGAGATGCAGAGTTAGAGTAGCAAACCAACTGTGATGACAGGGGATATCGTCTTACACACTCGGCATACACTGGTAGAGCTGTTAAATACCGGGAAACTACGGTCAGTTTCCAATTTGCGGCGAGCTCGATGGGAAGCAGTCCTACTGCCGATAGACCAGACAGTTAAGATAATTCGGGATACAGGGGAGAACCCCGCGGAAGGCATCCTGAGTGAGGGAAGCCCCCATCAGTGCTCAGAGACGATGGGGAACTAGACGAAACCCTCGTGCAGGACAAACCGCTGGAGGAAGCTCAGATGACACTGTACGTAGACGGGTAAAGGAAATATGTAGAGTGATCTCCCCAGACATGATTGGCGGTAGTAAATGATCAATTGGAAACAGAAATGTCGGGAAGGTTAGACGGAGGCTTGTCGGCACAAGTAGCCGAGATAGTAGCGTTAACAAAGACGCTAGAATTAGCAAGGGGAAAGACAGTAAACATCTACACGGATAGTTGATATGCATTCGGAGTGGTACACGATTATATGACAGCTTGGGGGAGCAGTGGGTTTGTGACAACTGGAGGGGATCACGTAAAACACCAGCAGCGAATAGAGGCCCTCTTGGAAGCCACAAATGCCCCAGCACAAGCTGCAGTAATAAAAATCAAAGCACACCAGAAGATACAGAATCAGGAGCAAAAAGGGAACCAGGCCGCTGATCTAGAAGCTCAGCGAGCTCCTGAACAAGAAATGGTTGAAGGGAACATAGCTAGTGCACAGGTAGAGGAAATAGATATCAGTACATTGCATGTAGGCGCCCCAGAGGACGAAAGACAGGAATGGCACCGAGTAGGGGGTAGATCAAATGAAGAGGCAATATGATGAAATAATGGAAAGGTGATAGCCCCCGCGTGCATCAGACAGACACTTTTAGAACTACATCATGGAAAGAATATATGCAGATGGTTGGGCATAAAACAGAAATTCCACATCCCATAGCATCGTCAAAGTACTGGAATGGTAGAAAGAATGAATCGCACCTTAAAAACAGCGGTAGCCAAAGCATTGGGGGAAAAACAGCAACGGTGGGTGGATGTGCTACCACAGTATTAATGAAACTAAGAGCCACCCCAAATCGAACCACGGGCCTATCACCATATGAGCTAATGACGGGTAGGGCAATGCAGCTCCCCAATGGTATAATGACTGGAGGACAAGATATGGGTCCCCTGAAGGATAAACTCCGCAGATATGTCCTGGAAATGAGTAACCAATTAAAATAAATTAAACAGCAAACTAGGAAAAGACAGGAAGAAAGAGATAACGATTTGGAATTGATCGCATTTCCATATATCACTCCAGATGGGACCAAGGTAATGGTTAAGAATCTACCAGGAAAACTCCGGTTCGCCCCAGAAATGGTCGGGACCATATCAGATTTTAATTAGTGGGGATACGTGTGCTTGCATTAATATAAAGGGCATGGGACGATGGAAGCACTGGACACAGCTGAAAGCCTATGACCCTTCACCAATTTAAGAATGGCTAAACCAGAACAAGTAGCTTTTGTAGAAAGTGAAGAATATGCTAGACAATATGACGAATGGGAATGGACGCTGACACAAACACTGGTTTGGATAATATGTATTATCTTGATAGGATATACCTTGGGATATATCCTGAAATATATATGGGAACGGTCCCGTCAACTCCAACCGGTCGAGCAGGAGGAGGGAATCCAAATGATTATGATCGAGGAACCAGCTTAATAACAATATTCCATTCACCCCCACAGGAAAATAGAATGTACAAGCAACAAAGTGGTTAGGTTGGCGATATAGCCTTTGGGACATTGTTAACATAAAGTGATAAGATGAATGTGTTACACGATATCATGTGTAGTTTGCTTGTTTGTGTAAACATAATATGTAGCCTCGGGAGGACTCAGGCTAGAGTACCCCCACAGGCCAAAAGAGAGTTACGGGTAAATTGGCAAGGGATTCCATTAACATAGTCCTTGACTATGTGTTGGCAGAAAAAGGAGGAACCTGTGCCCTAATAGGTACAGAATGCTTGTACCTACATCCCAGACAGCTCAGAAGAAATAACTAACTTGGCAGAACACATACAGGGAAAAGTTAAAAAGTTAAAACAACCTCCGGCATCCACCCTTTGGGGCTGGACAACTGGATGGTTGGGATCACTCGGGACATCAGTAGTACAAGGATTGATTTTGTTCTTTGTTATAATATTAGTGATGTATGGTCTGGTTTTATTGTTGAAATGTTGCTGCGCCCAAATGGCAAAATATGTCATTCCAGCAGCACCAGTGGGGCAGGTGTATCGTAACATAAAAGATAGATCTCTGTTTATCTAAGAAAGGAAAATGCTTACGTGCGGGTAACCTTTGTATTAATGCATGTGTAAAACTTTAGAGATAGAGTACAATAGGGACAAACCATTGGTTGTTGCATATGACACAAGAAGAAACAGACAAACAGATGAAGAACGGAACATCTTTAAACTACAAGGAATACGTCTACACACGGAAGAAATGGATCATCGATATTTTAAAGAGAAGGACATGTTCATAACAAGTCAGGCTGAAGACGGAGGATAGAGGAAAAAAACCGGAAGAGAAGTGGAAGAACCTAACCTAAATGGTACGAATAGCTCAAGAGTCATGATGTGACTGGACTGTGCAGCTCAACCTCTTCCGGGGTGTCTTTCTCTCTCGTTCTCCCGAGCGCGTTCTCATTTACATTGGACTGTGAAACAATAACATCGTCAAAGATCTCGTCAACAGAGCATAAGAAACTGTGTGCCGCCGTTATAACCATGGTATGATGGTCCCCAGGACAAATCAAGCTTTGGCCAGGGACCAATAGGAGGGACAGTAAGAGTTGAAAAATGTAATTGTAATAATGTAAGGGCAAATCAGTTGTAATGTTTAAGATTAGTTGAACTGCTTAAAGAACTATAGTAAAGGTCAAAGTGTCTCCCGAAGGCATGGAGACAGGCGTATAATTAGATAAAGACCAACTTGCTTAGGCTGCAGTATAGATATTTGTAAGAATGAAACCTCACAGCGCAGATGCCCAACAAAAAGCAGAAGTAAAGGATAAGTTTCGCTAACATTGTAAAATTCTAAACAAGTTGTTTTTAGAGACCATACGAGTCGCTTATGATGTAATGAATGTGCTGAGGTTTGTATTTTATGGCTTTTGGAAGTGTATAAAGAAGCGTGGCTGCCATTGTTAGATTGAGAAGCGGGTCATGATTACATGTCATATATAATTCAGGTTACCATTGCATAAATATGATGATAACAGATGTCTACATTTAATTCATACACACGATAATAACCTCATTACAGATGATTGGTCTGGAGGCAGTTATACAGTGGTGTTCCCCAGAGGTCGGTAAGAGGACCACTGCTTTTCTTGATATATATTAATGACTTGAACTTGGGTATACAGGGAACAATTTCAAAATTTGCAGCTAACACAAAACTTTCAAGTATAGTGAACAGTGAGGAGGATAGAGACTTGTAGAAGACATAGACAGGCTGGTGAAATGGGCGGGAACGTGGCAGTTGAAATTTAACGCAGAAAACTGCAAAGTGTTACATTTTGTTAGGAAGAACGAGGAGAGGCAATATAAACTAAAGAGTACAATTCTAAAGTGGGTGCATGAATAGAGAGTCCTGAGGGTATATGTGCTCAAATAGTTGAAGCTGTCAGGGCAGGTTGAGAAAGCGGTTAAAGAAACATACAGAATCCTGGGCTTAATAAATAGAGGCATAGAGTACAATAGCAAGGAAGTTATAATGAACCTTTATAAAACACTGGTTCAGCATGAACTTGAGTATTTGTCCAATTCTGGGAGCCGCACTTCAGCAAGATTGTGAAGGCCTTAGAGATGTTGCAGAAAATAATTCCGAGAATGATCTAGTGACGAGGGACTTCAGTTACGTGGATACACTAGAAACACTGGGGTTGTTCTCCTTACAGCAGAGAAGGTTGAACGGAGATTTGACAGATATATTCAAAATTATGAGGTGTCTAGACAGAGTAGATAGAGATAAACTGTTCCCATTGGCTGAAGGGTCGAGAACCAGAAGACACAGATTTAAGGTGATTGGCAAAAGAAACAAAAGCGACATGAGAAATAACATTTTTATGCAGCGAGTGGTTAGGATATGGAATGCACTGCCTGAAAGGCTGGTGGAGACAGACTCAATCGAGGCTTTCAGAATGGAATTGGATAAGTAACTGAAGGAAAACAATTGCAGGGCTACGATGAAAGGACGGGCGAGTTGAACTAGCTGAAGTGCGCTTGCAGATAGCCAGCACGGGCTCGACGGGCCGATTGGCCTCCTTCCGTGCTGTAACCATTCTATGATTCTATGATTATAGATATGTATTATTATAACATATTAAATCAATATTCTAAAATCCAATTAATGCATGATATTCTTGCACCATGACTTTACAGATTGTGGTGGTATACAATTTTGTTGCAACTGATGGCCCACAGTGCCTCGTAGAGGCTAAGGTTTGAGCTGCAAAATATGTCCTGAATCATTTAGGAAGGTGGTAGTGCCACACAATACATTGGAGGTTGTTCGCAGTGTAAAGACGGCACTTCGTCTCGACAAGAACTGTGCGGTGGTCTCTCCTAAATATACTGCCATGAACAGATGCCTGTAGACAGGTAGATTGTTGAGGACAAGGTCAAGTAGGTTTTCCCTCGTGTTATTTCTCTCACCACCGGCCCCAAGCTCAGTCTGGCAGCTTTGTACTTCTGGAGTCGGCCAACTCGGTCAGTGCTGGTGCTACTGAGACAGTTTTGGTTTTGGACAATTAAGTCCGCCTTCCTGAGAACACTCTGTGCCATTGCTACCCTCAGTGCTTCTTCCAAGTGGTATTCAACATGAAAGAGTACTGATTCATCACTGACGGAGGCCGGTAGGTGGCAATCAGCATGAGGATTCCTTTCCCATATTTGACCTGATGGCAAGAGAATTCATGAGGTCCGATGTCAATGTTGAATACTCCCAGTACAACACCTTCACGACTGTATACCACTGTGCTGGCACCTCTTGGAGGTTTGTCCTGCTGGTGGGACAGCACCTACCCAGAGATAGTGATGGAGGAGCCTTGGACGTTGGCTGCCGGACTGAGCTTTTGACAGGTGGTGAGAGAACAATCACGAGGGTAAAATCTACTTGACCTCGTCCTCACCATTTACCTGTTGCAGATGCATCTGACCATGACAGCATTGGTAGCAGTGACCAGCGCACAGTCCAAACTGGATTTGGAATCCCGTGCTGAATGGGATAGATTCAGAAAAGATCTAGCAGCTCAAAGCTGGGCTCCGTGAGGCGCGTGGGCCATCAGCAGCAGCAGCATTGTATTCCACCTGAATCTGTAAACACACGGTGCGGCATAATACTCATTCTGCTGTTACCATCAAGCCAGGGGACCAACCCTGGTTCAATGAAGAGTGCAGAAGAGTATGCCAGGAGCAGCACCAGTCGTATCTTAAAAATAAGCTTCCAACCTGGGGAAGCTGAAACACAGGACAACATGCATATTAAACAACGGAGGCACATTGCTATAGACAGAGCTCCGCGATCCCACACCTAACGCATCAGATAAAGTTCTGCAGTCCTGCCACATCCAGTCGTTAATGGTGGTGAATAATTAAACAAATAATAGGAGGAGGAGGGTCAATTAATATCCCCATCCTTAATGATGACGACGGAGCCAAGCATGGGAGTGCAAAAGACAATGCAGAAGCGTTCGCAACCAGCTACAACCAGTATTGCCGAGTGTATGATCCATCTCGGCCTGCTCCTGAGGTCGCCACCATGACAATGTCATTTTCAGTCTATTCGATTCACACCCACGTAACGTCAAGAAACGACTGAGCGCGCTGGATACGGCAAAGGCTGTGGCCCGACACCACCACGGCTGTGGTACTGCAGATTTTTGCTCCAGATCCAGTTGCACTTCTAGCCAAGCTGTTTCAGTGCAACTACAACACTGGCATCTACCGACATAGTGAACAATTACTCCGGAATGTCCTGTCCACAAAAAGCAGGACAAATCAAATTCGGCCAATTACCGTCTCATCACCTTACTCTCAATTATCAACAGAGTGATGGAAGGTGTCGTCGTCATTTCTATCAAGCATCCCCGGCTGATCAATAACTGGCTAACCGATGTTCAGTTTTGTTCAGCCAGGATCACATGGTTCCAGATCTCATTACAGCTTTGCCCAAAAATGAACAAAGGATCAGAATTCCAGAGGTGAGGGAACAGTGATTGCCCCGGACATCAACAAGTATTTGACCGAGTGTGACATCCAGCAGCCCTGGTAAAATTGATGTAAATGGGGTTCAGGTGGAAAGGACTTCACTGGCTGGAGTCATACCGAGCAAAAAGGAAGATTGTTGCAGGTCAGTCATATCAGCCCCAGAACATCGCTGAAGGATTTCCTCAGGGCAGTGTCCGAGACCCAAACGTCTTCAGCAGCTTCATCATTGAAGTTCCGGCCATCATAAGAACAGAAGAGTCAGGATGCTCGTTGCTGATTGCAGAGTGTTCCGTTCTATTCGCAGTTACTGGGACAATGAAGCCCACATGCAGCGAGACCAGGACAACTTGCAGGCTTGGGCTGAAACCATTGCTGACAGACATGTGCCGGGAAATGACAAACTCCATAAAGAGAGAGTGCAAACACCTCCCCTTGACATTCAACGACATTACCATCATCGAAACTCCCACCACAGACATCGTAGGGGACGCCAATGACCAGAATCCTAACAGTATGAGTCACATAAATAATGTGGCTGCAAGACCAGATCAGAGATCGGGTATTCTGCGGCGAGTATCCCATCTGCTGACTCCCCAGGTCCTTTCTACCATCTACAAGGCACAATTCAAGAGTGTGATGGAATACTCGCCACTTGCCTGGATGAGTGCAGCTCCAACAACACTCAAGAAGCTAAACACCATCCAGGACAAAGCAGCCCGCTTGATTGGCACCGATCCACCACGTGAACCATTCACTCCGTCCACCAGCGGTGCATTGTGACTGCAGTATGTACCATCTACAAGATGTAATGCAGCAACTCGCCAAGTTTCTTCGAAAGCACCTCCCAAACATGCAACCTTTGCCGCCTGGAAGAACAAGGGCAGCAGGCGCATTGGGAAGACCCTCCAAGTTACACAACATCCAGAATTCGAAATATATCACCGTTCCTTCGTCGTCGTTCAGTCAAAATCCTGGAAATCCCCCCCCCAACAGTACTGTGGGAGGACCTTCAACAAATGGACTGCAGTGGTTTAAGAAGGCTGCTCACCACCAATTCTCAAGGGCAATAAGGGATGGGCAATAAAGGCTGGCCTTGACAGCGATAACAACAACATGCCATCAACAGATAAAAAAACATGTCAACAGCAGTAATGTTGGAGAGGAGTTACCACCCATTAACTTAGAGTATTGTTACCAGCAGTAACTTTTGGGAACAGTCACTGCCAGCAATATTAGAGACGGATCACCACGAATAATGTTAGATTAGGGTCACCTACAGTAATATTAGAGCTATGTGAGCACCAGTAATATGGTCGTAGAGTCACCAGAAGTAATGTAACAGTAGGATCAAAGCCATTAATGTTAGAGTAGGGTCACCCCCAGTCATGTAAAAGTAGGGTCACCACCAGTAATGTTTGAATAGTGTCACCCCCAATCATGTTAGTGTCCAGGCACGCGCAGTAATGTTAGAGTAGGGTCAACATCAGTTTGTTAGAATTGGGGCAACACCAGGAATGTTAGAGCAGGTTCACCACCAGTAATGTAAGAGTAGAGTGAACACCAATAAGGATGGAGTAGAATCACCACCAGTAAAGTTAGCGTGGAGCCACCACCAGTAATGTTAGCGTAGAGTCACCACCAGTAATGGTAGAGTAGAATCACCACCAGTAATGTTAGTGTAGGGTCACCATCACTCATGTTAGAGTAGGGTCAACACCAGTAATGTTAGAGTAGGGTCACCACCAGTGTAGTTAGAGTAGAGTTAACACCAGTAATGTTAGTGTAGGGTCACCACCAATAATGTTAGAGTAGTGTCACCACCAATAATGTTAGAGTAGGGTCAGCACCAGGAATTATAGAGCAGAATCACCACCAGTAATGTTAGAGCAGGTTCACCACCAGTAATGTAAGAGTAGAGTGAACACCAATAAGGATGGAGTAGAATCACCACCAGTAAAGTTAGCGTGGAGCCACCACCAGTAATGTTAGCGTAGAGTCACCACCAGTAATGGTAGAGTAGAATCACCACCAGTAATGTTAGTGTAGGGTCACCATCACTCATGTTAGAGTAGGGTCAACACCAGTAATGTTAGAGTAGGTTCACCACCAGTGTCGTTAGAGTAGAGTTAACACCAGTAATGTTAGTGTAGGTTCACCACCAATAATGTTAGAGTAGTGTCACCACCAGTAATGTTAGAGCAGGGTCACCACCAGTAATGTTAGAGTAGCGTCACCACCAGTAATGTTTGAGTAGAGTCACCACCAGTAATGTTAGAGTAGGGTCACCACGAGTAATGTTAGAGTAGAGTCACCACCAGGAATGTTAGAGTAGGGTCACCACCATTAATGTTAGAGTAGGTTCAGCACCATTAATGTTAGAGTAGGGTCACCACCAGTAATGTTTGAGTAGTGTCAAAACCATTAATTTTAGAGTAGGGTCACCACCATTAATGTTAGAGTAGGGTCACCACCATTAATGTTAGAGTAGAGTCACCACCAGTAATGTTAGAGTAGGGTCACCACCATTAATGTTAGAGTAGAGTCACCACCAGTAATGTTAGAGTAGGGTCACCACCAGTAATGTTAGAGTAGAGTCGCCACCAGTAATGTTAGAGTATGTTAGAGTAGAGTCACCACCAGTAATGTTAGAGTAGGGTCACCACCAGCAATGTTAGAGTAGGGTCACCTCCATTAATGTTAGAGTAGAGTCACCACCATTAATGTTAGAGTAGGGTCACCACCAGTAATGTTAGAGTAGGGTCACCACCAGTAATGTTAGAGTAGGGTCACCACCAGTAATGTTAGAGTAGGGTCACCACCAGTAATGTTAGAGTAGGGTCACCACCAGTAATGTTTGAGTAGAGACAACACCAGTAATGTTAGAGTAGGGTCACCACCAGTAATGTTAGAGTAGGGTCACCAGCAGTAATGTTTGAGTAGAGACACCTACAGTAATGTTAGAGTAGGGTCACCACCAGTAATGTTAGAGTAGTGTCACCACCAGTAATGTTAGAGTAGGGTCACCAGCAGTAATGTTTGAGTAGAGTCACCACCAGCAATGTTAGAGTAGGGTCACCAACAGTAATGTTAGAGTAGCGTCACCACCAGTAATGTTAGAGTAGGGTCACCACCAGTAATGTTAGAGTAGAGTCGCCACCAGTAATGTTAGAGTAGGTTAGAGTAGAGTCACCACCAGTAATGTTAGAGTAGGGTCACCACCAGCAATGTTAGAGTAGGGTCACCTCCATTAATGTTAGAGTAGGGTCACCACCATTAATGTTAGAGTAGGGTCACCACCAGTAATGTTTGAGTAGAGTCACCACCAGTAATGTTAGAGTAGAGTCACCACCAGTAATGTTAGAGTAGGGTCACCACCAGTAATGTTAGAGTAGGGTCACCACAAGTAATGTTAGAGTAGGGTCACCACCAGTAATGTTTGAGTAGAGACAACACCAGTAATGTTAGAGTAGGGTCACCACCAGTAATGTTAGAGTAGGGTCACCAGCAGTAATGTTTGAGTAGAGACACCTACAGTAATGTTAGAGTAGGGTCACCACCAGTAATGTTAGAGTAGTGTCACCACCAGTAATGTTAGAGTAGGGTCACCAGCAGTAATGTTTGAGTAGAGTCACCACCAGTAATGTTAGAGTAGCGTCACCAACAGTAATGTTAGAGCCGATTCAAATTATTCATCATCACAGTACAAAACACATTTTAATTATGCAATGGATGAGTGACGATTTCACCAAATTAAGATGAGGCTCCAAGAAATCAATGCAGTGTCCGGGGGAATGTTTGCTTTATCCTTCAGGGTTTACTGGACACGCGCAGAGTCCATTTCCTCTGGGATTACTTTCCGTTCATTGATTGTAAAGGACGGAGTTTCATGGACTGAGCTGTTCAATTTCCCCATTGGCGCCCCGGGCTCACTGAAGTTGACATTCGCCCCTTGTTTGTTAAGTGACTGTAACTAACGCGAATTATTGTGCAACCTGATTATTTCACCGGGCCACCGATTGTCCTATAAAGGGGGAGCATTTACGGATCTCAGAAACACTCTACTCGGAATCGTAAAGCAGCGTAAATCTTCAAAACAATGGCACGGCCAATAATTCTACAGATACGGGACATTTACTACCATATCCTCGCAGCATTTGGCATTCCCGGTAAGTCAATGTATCCTGTTGCCTAATCACTGTTGACTATCTCAGTGTTAATGTAAGAGATTCCGAGAATGTCCACATTGCAGAGTCATTTATTCACCGGGATCTGTCGGTGAAAATCAGCGGCAATCCTAGTTGTCCGCGCGACCGCTGAGGCGCTGTTCTGGTCGCTAGATCGCGGGCACCGGGAGCTCAATGTTCCTCCGTATACTGAGGGAGGGCGAGGCTGATTATCCGGCCTCTCCAACAACACATAGCTCTCTAAAGAATGTGCTGCTCAGTGTCCATAGCAATCACGTAATCTGTGCCGTTGTTCCCTTTCTACATTAAGTAGATAATGACTCGGACTGCAGAAACCTCCACCCAACAGGGGATTTTGAAAGGTATTTTACGAAATAATTTCCACTCAGGAAGGTGCTCCCCTCCTTTCGGCAGCGTTTGAGTATAATTTGAAAGTTTTTTTTTTATCGGAGTTGAATATTTTATTTGAATTTTGTCTTTCTATTAATTGTTGTGGAATTATATTTAATACTTGATTGAAGTTTGCTGGACGGACGGCGGATTTTCAGTCCCTCGATATTGAATGTTCAGTGATTTCATTACTTTAAGTAAACTGTCTTCACCATCGCCTATATTAATGAAAAAATGCGTGCGCATAACGCTGAATGGGGACACATCCGAACATTTCCCCACAATAATCTGTGAGATTTATCCGTGTGTACCCGTTACTGACCAGTTGTCCCTCTTTCTCACAGCGAACCTACTGACGATCGTGATTCTCTCCAGAGGAAACTGCGGCCTTTCCAAATGTATCTCTTTCTACATGGCGGCCATGGCAACAGCAGATCTACTGGTCATGACCATCAATATATTAGTGAATCGCATTTTACGTTATCACTTTACACATTCCTTCCTGTCGTTAACTGCCGTTTGTAAGATCATTATATACCTGCAATGTGTCGCCCTGTATATGTCGGTGTGGTTTACAGTAACGTTCACATTTGACCGATTTGTAGCTATATGTTGTCAGAAGTTTAAAACAAAGTATTGCACAGTGTGAACTGCGGCCGCGGTTATAACAACGGTCACTGTCCTGATCTGTTTACAAAGCCTCCTCTTTTGGTTTACATTTGAACCTGAGCGAATCATTAACAATGTTCACTGGGGTTGCCGCCCCAGAGTTTAGTTTTCTTCATCGCCTGTAGGAGTGGCGTTTTCCTGGTTACGTAGCATTTGTTTTTCTTGGCTTAGTTTTGCTTTGATATTACTGTTTAATTGTTTGACAGCCAGACGTATTTTAATGGCAAGTCGAGCCCGCAGGGGACTCCGGGGTCACAGCAGTGAGAATCAGAGCGATCCAGAGATGAAAAACCGAAGGAATTCCATCATTTTACTGTGCACTCTATCGGCCAGTTTCATACTAGTGTGGCTGACAAGCATGGTTACTAATTTAACTACCAGACTGACAAGCACCGTGCATTACCGAGGCGATTATGCCGCCCCTGCCTATATTGCCACTGAAACCGGATATATGCTCATGTATTTGAGTTCCTGTACAAACACATGTATTTATGCAGCTACTCAAACTAAATTCAGGGAAGAGCTGAAGCAGGCGATGAAAACACCCTGGACATTTATTTGCAAATAAATGAAAACATAAAACAGGGATTCCGGTCCAAACTGGAGTCCAATTACTAAGCTTTGCTGTTGTGAAAATAAAAAGGTATCAGAAAACATATCTCCCACTTTGTGCCGTGTGTTTGATGTCTGCTGCTTTCCCCTGGTGAACATAATCGATTTCCCTAAAACAGCGCCCTTCCCGCTCAAGTTTCAAAGAGATCGGTCATGATTGAGCTTCAGCAGTGGCGTAGAACATGTATGCGTCAGCGTTAACTGCCTCACACCGCAGGGACTGGAATGAGACGCCCCAGTTTAATTAATAGTTAAAGTTTCCTTTAGTGCGGAAACAATGAGTTACAATGGTGGTTATCTGTAATTCTGTAATCTTGGTGTGAATGTTGCAGGCGCTGGTCTCCCCATCAGACTCCGCCCCTCATTGTCTCCTGGACCAATAGAACGGGGCCTGTCTCCTGATCAGTGTCTGATGATGGAGACAGCAGGAACTTGTCTCGTCAATGTGACATTAGACATCTTTGGTCACAGATGTTTACTTAAATCCCATACTGGTCATCAAATTTTGTAGAATTGATGACAGGAGATCAGATAATTTTACCCAACCAGTCCGTGTCCGCGTTTACACTGCACCCGAGAAAATAGCTCCATTCACTTTACCCGCCTTATCTCAGCATCCCATCAACCTATTTTTATTCATTGTTATATCGAATCCACAGCCTTACAACTCTCCATGAGGGTTATCCTACTCTCAGTTCTAAATCTCTTCCATTTATCCTTTTATCTATGGCAGTTAATTCATGATCCTCAACTAATGGAAGCTGTCTCATTCTATCTATGCTGTCACGTCGCTTCTTAACGTAAGCCACCTTGGCACGACTCGCCAAAAGATATAAGTCTGGAATCAATGCACAATCTCGTGAAAGTCAAGACATTTTGGTTAAGATGGTTAATTGATAGCTTTCCGTTGGAGACGGTTGTGTCCTTGCTTAAACTGAATAATGAGAAGAATGTAGTTGATAGCTTGAAATCTAACACCTACAGAATCCGCCCTCCCCCCCCCCCCCCCCCCCCGCCCCCGGATTGACAGAAAGGGCAGGAATGGTTTGTGTTGGATGTATTGCGCTGCATGATCTTGGATTATCGCTGTGTGTGCAGAAGTGACGTGTTGTGCAAGAAGCAACTAGCCTGCGATATGCATGATGAAGATGCTTTGGCGAACAGGTCCAAGTCACGGTCAATCATGCTGAAAAGAACCCTAATTGAAAAAGTTAATGTGGCTCTGGAGAGTTTAATGTGTAAAACCAAGGGGTAGAGATCTGCACAAAAGAAAAGACCGCGATAGATATACGTTGCTGATGAGATATAGTTTAATGCTGACCTTAAATACTCTAATGCTACGACAGAGGGCACTGTACGGGAAGGGGTAATCAGACGGTCCTGAGGTTTGATAATGTTATACTGTATTGGTTATCTTAATATTGTAGTAATGTTAACCTTTAGCCTTTGCCTGTTAAGCAGTCAATTTAAAGAAGCACTGAGCTGATGAGCGAGGGATCACCCTGCAGCAATGGTCAGATTCAGGATTCAGTAGAAGAAATGTAATTAAAGACATGTCATTGTAAACTGATTCATACATTTCAGAGAACTTTAATCATTTGATAACAGTGTTGGAAATCTGTTAATTATGTAAAGATAAACATCTGGACTGCCATCATCATTTTTTTTATTCGTTCATGGGATGTGGAAGGCGCTGGCAAGGCCAGCATTTATTGCCCATCCCTAATTGCCCTTGAGAAGGTGCTGGTGAGCCGCCCTCTTGAACCGCTGCTGTCTGTGTGGTGAAGGTATTCCTACAGTGCTGTTAGGGAGGGAGTTCCAGGATTTTGACTCGGCGATGATGAAGGAGCGGCGATATACTTCCAAGTCAGGATGGTGTGAGACTTGGAGGGGAACTTGGAGGTGGTGGTGTTTCCCTGCGCCTGCTGGGCTTGTCCTTGTAGGTGGAAAAGTTTGCGGGTTTGTGAGGTTCTGCCGAAGGAGCCTTGGTGAATTAATTGGTACAAATGGTGCAGAAATAAAGACAGATTTATAATTAAAGTTTTAATTTGGTCGAATTGCAATTAAATGAAAAAGATTGAAGTTACTGGTAATATAACGAAACGTCCTCTTTAAGTAAAGGAAACTGTCATTTATGACAAAAAGATGAGTCCATTAAATTTTCGTTATATGGAGTTGTATTTTCACTTCTATGTGATTAGATAATGCAAAATTGTGAGAATTGATACGAAGAGACAGTGGAAATGTGACAGTTGGATTAAGCATTCGCAATGATCCAAGATATTGAGTTCAGAACTACAACACGTTTGAATCCCCAACCAACAATCAGCAGCTGTGATTATAGTTAGCACCTTTAATTGTATGTTTAAGTACTATTGCATATACTGTCTGCTTAAAATACCTATGCCAGCTCACTTCAATGTTTAGGTACCTGATTGAAAACCTTTCGCTAACAACAGCTTCAGTACTTTGTGAATGCGCTTCATTTATTAATTGTGATTAAGTGCCCTCTTTAGCCGTTACTTTTCAAAGTTCCACTTGATCCTGAGCTTCTGTAAAAGCCAAACTCCACTTGGTTTCAAGTCTTCCTGGAGCCCAGGCTTTGCCAATCCGGCTGCCATCCAGCTTCAGGGGCAATGATTATGAGTTGCGAGTAATTCTGTGTAACAGACACATTCTTGTTTAACTGGAGTCAGACGACCAACAGTACTTAAGGCACCAGTCAGGTTTCAAGCAGAGATTTTCACTCCATCAGACTCAGATGCGATGCATCTGCACCCAGCTACAATCGTGAGAAGTCGATATGTAATCAACCACATCATCCAAAATCAAGAAGTAAAATAGGAAGCAAAGTTAACCATTACATTACCGTGTCAAATTCCATCCCATATTTTTGTGATTTTCGCCCTTGTTTCTAATTAAACAGCCATTACTTAAAAATCTCTCTTCACTAACCTTTTCCAATTCTGTCGAAGGGTTCGATCCGAAACGTTGATTCTGTTTCTCTCACCTCGATGCGGCCTGACCTGCTGAGTGTTTCCAGCATTTGCTGTTGTTATTTCAGATCTCCAGCAACCGCTCTATTCTACTATTCTTATTGAACAGTTGTTGTGTTCTCCTGGCATTCCTGAGCCCTCCATTTGTTATTAAACGGTTAATATATTTATATGGCCCGACTTCTAAATAAATATTTTATGTATCCCCCTGGTCCCCATTGAAAATGAAACAGCTACAGCATTCCCCATAACTCTCCTGTCCTCTATTTCTAATTAAAATGTTAACATGTTCCCCTTACTTCTCCTGTCCTCTATCTCTAATTACACAGTTACTGTGTTCCCCTAAATTACCCTGTCCTCTATCTCTAATTACACAGTTACTGTGTTCCACTAAATGACCCTATCCTCTCTCTCTAATTACACAATTACTGTGTTCCCCTAAATTACCCTGTCATTTATCTCTAATTACACATTTACTGTGTTACCCTAAATTACCCTGTCCTCTATCTCTAATTACACATTTACTGTGTTCCCCTAAATTACCCTGTCCTTTATCTCTAATTACAGAGTTACTGTGTGCCCCTATAGATCCCGTTATTCTACTGATAATTAAACAATTGTTGTATTCTCCTAAAGTCTCCTTTATTCTATTTTTAACTAAAGAGTTTCTGCCTCCCCTAAATTTACCTGTCCTGTAATTTAATTTATCATTTATTGTGTTCCCGTGAAATCCCCGATTACCCGTCGTGGACGGTCCAAGATCATGTTGTCACCGAAAACCACCTCCTTCTGCCTTAACCCCATTCCCACTAAACAGCTGACCATCCAGTTTCTCTTCCTAGCCCCATGCTATTTGATATTGTGAACGGTTCCCTCTGCTCTGGTACTGTCCCCCTCCCTTTCACATATGCTTGCATCACTCCCTCCTGATAAATCCACCCGTGATCCCCGTTGACTTTTTCAATATACCGCCCCATCTCCAACATCATATTCCTGTCCAAATCGACTGGAACTTATTGTCGCCTCACAAATTCCTGTCGATCTTTCCCACAATTCCCTGTTTGAATCTCTCCAATCAAGTTTCTGCCTTATCACAGCATTGAAACGGCCCTTATCGAAGTCACAAATTATATCATCTGTGTCTGTGACCATCGTGCATATCCCTCTTCATTCTTCCCGTCTTTGACACGGATGACAACACCATACTTCTCCACGCCTCTCCTCCATTTTACAGCTGTGTGGAACAGCCCTCGCCTGGTTCCACTCTTACCTATGCAGCCCGAGCCAGAGAATTTCCTGCAATGGCTTATCTTCGCGCTTTCTCACCGTTACCTCTAACCCCAAAGGTTATACTCTTTGATCCTTCTATTTCGCATCTACATACTACTACTTGACGACATCAGCCGAAAACGCAACATCAGATTTCACGTGTATGCTGAAGACATGCAACTCTACCTGACCACCAACTCTCTTAACTCCCCCACTGCTTCTGTGTTGTCAAATAGCTTGTCTGCACTGAATTCAAAAATGAGCCAAAATTTCCTCCTGTGCACCCTCCACTTTCTTCTCCCCACCATTGGCAGCCGTGCCTTTAGTTGTATAGGCTCTAAACACTGGAATGCCTTCCCTAAAACTCTGCATTTCTCCTTTCCTTTAAGTCTCTCCTTAAAACCTACCTCTGATCATGCTTTTGGTCACCTGTCCACGTGTCTCCTGCTTTGGCTCCTTAGCCCTTTGTGTCTGATTACGCTCAATTGAAGCGCCTTGGAGAGTTTTATTAATTTAATTGCGGTATATAAATGAACGTTGTTGTAATAAGAAGTCCATGCTGGCACGTCTCCTCAGCCAGATGCTTCTGGCTGGTTTGGGCCATTTATAATGAAAATGTTGGGGGGGGAGGGGGACGACGGGGTGAAGTTGGGCTGCAGTGATCAATTTATTATAATGAACAGAGCGTCTTAGTCAGGTTTCTGTTCAATGGTGAACCCCAGCATATTGAAGGTGGGATATTCAGTGATGGTAATGCCGTTGAATGTCAAGGAGCGGTGGTTAAACTCTCTCTTATTGGAGATAATCATTGCCTGTCACTTGTGTGGCGCGAAAGTTTCTTTCCAATTATCAAGCCAAGCCTGAATGTCCTCCAGGTCTTGCATGCAGGCATGGACTGCTTCATTATCTGAGGAGTTATGAATGGAACTGTAAACTGTGTAATCATCAGCGAACATCCCCAATTCTGGCCTTATGATGGAGGGAAGGTCATTGCTGAAGCAGCTGACGATTGTTGGGCCTAGGACATTAAGCTGAGGATCAACTGCAGCGATGTCATGGGGTTGTGATGATTGACGTCCAACCACTAGAGTCATCTTCATTTGTGCTGGGTATGACTTCAGCCAGTGGAGCCTTTACCCCCTGATTCCCATTGACTTCAGTTTTACTAGGGCTCCTTGGTGCCACACTCGGTCAAATGCTGCCTTGATGACACGGGCAGTCACTCTCACCTCTCCTCTGTAATTCAGCTCTTTTGTCCGTGTTTGGACCAAGGCTGTAATGAGTTCGGCAGCCAAGTGGTCCTGCCGGAACCCAAACTGAGCATTGGTGAGCAGGTTATTGGTGAGTAAGCGCTGCTTGATAGCATTGTCGATGACAACTTCCATCACTCTGCTGACCATTGACTGTAGACGGATCGGGCAGTGATTGCCCGGCTTGGATTTGTCCTGCTTTTTGTGGACAGGACATACTTGGGCACTTTTCCACATTGTCGAATAGATGCCAGTGTTGCAGCTGTACTGATGCCAGTATTGTAGCTGTACTGGAACAGCTTTGCTAGAGGCACAGCTAGTTCTGCAGCACAAGTCTTCAGCACGACAGCCGGGATGTTGTCGGGTACCAGAGCATTTGCTGTATCCAGTGGCCGAGCCGTTTAGTGATAGCACGTGGAGTGAATCGAATTTGCAGAAGACTGGCTTCTGTGACGGTGGGGAACCTAAAGAGGCTGCCGATATGGATCATCTACTCGACTGTTCTGGCTGAAGATGGTTGCAAACGCATCAGCCTTGTCTTTTGTGCTCATGTGCTGGGCTCTGCCATTATTGAGAATGGGGATAATAATGGAGCCTCCTCCACCTGTTAGTTGTTTACTGGTCCACCACCATTCACAACTGGATGTGGCAGGACTGCAGAGCTTTGATCTGATTCGTTGATTGTGGGATCGCTTAGCTCTGATTAAAGCATGCTGCTTCCACTGTTTAGCCTGCGTGTACCTGTGTTGTAGCTTCCCCAGTTTGGCATCCCATTTTTAGGTATGCCTGGTGTTTCTCCTCGCATACTCTTCTGCACTCCTTATTGAACCAGGTTTGGTACCCTGGCTCGAAGGTAATGCGAAATTGAGGGATATGCCGGGCCATGAGGTTACAGAAAGTACTCATGGCCGACAGCGCCTCATGGATGCCCAGTTTTGTATTGCTAGATCTGTTCTGTATTTTCCATTTAGCACGGTGGAAGTGCCACACAACACGATGGAGGGTGTCTTCAGTGTGATGACGGGACTTCATCTCCGCAATAACTTTGCGGTGGTCACTGCTACCAAGGGCAGCTTCATTTGCGACCAGGTAAATTGGTCAGAACGAGGTCAAGTAGGTTTTCCCTCGTACTGTTTCTCTCACCACCTGCCCCAAGTCCAGTCTGGCAGCTATGTCCTTCTGGAGTCGGCCAACTCGGTCAGTAGTGGTGCTACTGAGCCAGTTTTGGCTTTGGACATTTAAGCTCGCCTCCCAGAGAACATTCTGTGCCATGGTACTCTCAGTGCTTCTTCCGAGTGGTTTTCAACATGAAAGAGTACCGATTCGTCACTGACAGAGGCCGGTGGTTGGTAATCAGCATGAGGTTTCCTTGCCCATGCATGACCTGATGGCATGAGACTTCATGAGGTCTGAAGTCAAAGTAGATTACTCCAAGTGCCGCAGCTTCACGACTGTATAGCACTGTGCTGACTCATCTTGGAGGTTTGTCCTGCTGGTGGGACAGCACATACCCAGAGATAGTGATGGAGAAGCCTTGCACATTCTCTGCCGGTCTGGGCTTTTGGCAGGTGGTGAGAGAACAATCACAGGGAAAAAACTAGTTGACTTCGGCAACATCATCTACCTGTTGCAGTTGCATCTGACCATGACAGCATTGGTAGCAGTGACCAGCGCACAGTCCTTGTGGAGATGGAATCCCGTGCTGAATGGGATAGATTCAGAAAAGAACTAGCAGCTCAAAGCCGGGCTCCGTTAGGCGCTGTGGGCTATCAGCATCAGAAGAATTGTATTCCACCTGAATCTGCAAACTCATGGTGCGGCATATCCCTCACTCTGCTGTTACCATCAGGCCAGGGGACCAACCCTGGTTCAATGAAGAGTGTAGTAGAACATGCCAGGAGCAGCACCAGGCGTATCTTAAAAATGAGCTTCCAACCTGAGGAAGCTGAAACACAGGGCAACATGCATGCTAAACAATGGAAGCACCATATTATAGACAAAGCTCAGCGATCCCACACCTAACGCAGCAGATAAAGTTCTGTAGTCCTGCCACATCCAGTCGTTAATGGCGGTGAATAATTAAACAAATAATAGGAGGAGGAGGCGCCATTAATATCCCCAACCTCAATGCCGACGGAGCCAAGCATGGGCGTGCAAAAGACAATGCTGAAGCGTTCGCAACCATCTTCATCCAGTATTACCGAGTGGATGATCCATCTCGGCCTGCTCTTGAGATCGCCACCATCACAATGTCAGTTTCAGCCAATTCGATTCACTCCACGTGACATCACAATACGTCTGAGCGCGCTGGATACGGCAAAGGCTGTGGCCCGATACCATCACGTATGTGGTGCTGCAGATTTGTGATCCAGATCTAGCTGTTCTTCTAGCCACGCGGTTTCAGTACAACTACAACACTGGCATCTACCGATATAGTGAAAAATTAACCAAGAATGTCCTGTCGACAAAAAGCAGGACAAATCAAATTCGGCCAATTACCGCCTCATCACCTTACTCTCAATTATCAGCAAAGTGATGGAAGGTGTCGTCGTGATCGCTATCAAGCGTCCCTTGCTGATCAATAACCTGCTAACCGAAACTCAGTTTGGTCCCGCCACGATCACGTGGCTCCAGATCTCATTACAGCTTTGTCCAAACATGGACAAAGGATCAGAATTCCAGAGATGAGGAAATGTGATTGCCCCGGAAATCAAAAAGCATTTGACCGAATGTGGCATCCAGCAGCCCTGGTAAAATTGATGTAAATGGGGTGTCGTAAGAATGAGCCTTACGCGTGGTAAACTTAATGTAAGCTTTAATCAACTTAAAACGGTGCTGCATACAAAAGAGGTCTTACCCTATGCCTCTTCCAGAGCTAACTGATCAGTCCAGTATTTATCCTGGACTGATTACAGGAAGTGATGTCATACAGGAAGCTGAAAAGTGTTACCACATTCTCCCCCCCCAAAAGATTAGGAGGCCGGAATGCTCCCTCCATTTCGTAGCCGTTGGATGAGGGAGAGCCGCACCCGTTTGGGTTCTCGTAGCGGTAGAGGGCCCCTAGCCCGTTTACCCGCTGCGGGCCATGGACCAGAGTCCGAGTGCTCCAGCCCGCTCTGTGAGGGGTCAGAACGATCCTGACTGTGTACTGGTACCCGAATGGGTGTCGGGCAGGGCTGTGGCAGATCCGTTTCTGAGCGTACGGTACAGGGTTGATCGTGGCTGCGCGTGCGAGCCCCGACGGGCTCATAGTCAGTCTGCCCCAGGTCGGCACGCTGGAGTGAGGTACCAGCCGGCGTCAGATCCCGATCATGATGAGAGGCACCTGGCAAGCCCAGAGATGTGCCTGGTACAATATCATCCCCTGGTGTCCCTCTATGTTTCGGCGGGCAGGGAGCCAGATCCCGCAATGACACGGTAGATTCCCGACCGTCAGGATACCGAATATAGGCGTAGGTAGGGTTGACGTCAGTGAGCTCAACCTCATCTACCAGGGGGTCATTCTTAGACGCCCGGACATATCTTCGGAGTAGCACTGGTCCCGGTGCAGTCAGCCACGACGGGAGAGATGTCCCATAGGATGAGCGACGCTGAAATCGGAAGAACCGTTCATGAGGCGTCGTATTTGTGGCGGTTGAAAGGAGGGACCGTGTGGAGTGTAATGCGTCTGGAAGTACTGCTTCCCAATGCTGGTTGGGTAGGCCCCGAGATCTCAAAGCCAGACGTACCGCATTCCAGATGATAGCGTTAAAACGCTCGACTTGCCCATTCCCAACCGGATGATAAGGCGTCGTTTTGCTGGCAGCAATACCCCGTTCTGAGAGATAGGCCTTGAGTTCTCCCGACATAAAAGAAGGGCCCCGATCTGAATGAACATAGGATGCCATGCCACAGAAAGCAAATACCTGTTCAAGGCAGCTGATAACCGTGGTTGTCAGCATATTGGGGCAGGGAAAGGCAAACGGAAAACGAGAATACTCATCAACCATTGTTAATAGATAAGTGTTGCGAGTCGAAGAGGGCAACGGCCCCTTAAAATCGATGCTAAGCCTTTGCATTGGCTGGGTCGCATGTATGAGTATACCACCCGAGGGGCGGAAAAACCGAGGTTTCAATTCCGCACAGACTCTGCAGTCCGAGCACATCTTCTTTACATCCCCGGTAGAGAATGGGAGATTTCGGGACCGCACGAAGTGCAGCATGCGAGTAACGCCTGGATGACACAACCCATCATGGATGTCTACGAGCGTAGAGGGTGCCATGGCGGAGCAGAATGCTCGTGTGAGGGTATCCGGAGCCACATTCTCCTTGCCAGGTCGATAGTGGATGGTGTAACCAAAAGAGGCCAATTCCAGCCGCCAAAGCTGGATTTTATTATTTTTAATTTTGGTCCGTTTTCGATTATCGAGCATGAAGGCGACCGATCGCTGGTCCGTGATTAAGGTAAAGTGCTGGCGAGCCAGGAGATGACTCCACTTCCGTACTGCCTCTATGATGGCTGTAGCTTCTTTCTCGACTGGAGGATAATGTAGCTCAGCCCCTTGAAAAGTCCTGGACAAAAATGCCACCGGACGACCTTCCTGATTCAGAGTGGCTGAGATTGCCACCTCCGAGGCATCACACTCAACCACGAAAGGAAGACTCTCATCGATGGAGTGAAGAGCCGCTTTCTCCAACTGCTTTTTCAGGAGGTTAAAGGCTGCAACAGCCGTTGTGTCTAGTGGGAATGTGCTGGCCTTCAGTAGAGGTTGGATTCGGTCCGAGAAGTTAGGAATCCATTTCGCATAGTATGCAAACAGGCCGAGGGCCCGGCGCAAGGAGGCCGGATTCTTAGGTGGCGGGAGTTCTTGGAGTGGGCGAAGCCTTTCAGGGTCAGGTTTAATGATGCCATTGCCCACACAATAGCCAAGGATGTTGATAGTTGGTTGTGACTCAATGGATTTAGCCGCATTCAATGTCAAATTACGGTGCTGGAGTGCATCCCAAAATCGTTGGAGATTGGCGTCATGTTCCTGCTGATTGCGACCTGCGACAGTAATATTGTCCAGATAAGGAAACGTATCCTTCAAGTCTTCCTGTTTGACCAGGTCATCCATTGCTCGCTGGAAGACAGCCACTCCATTAGTGACCCCAAAGGGGAGGCGACGAAATTGATACAGCCGCCCATTGGCTTCAAAGGCTGTATACTGCTTGTCTGAGACCTTCAAGGGTACCTGATGATAGGCGCTTTTCAGATCATAAGTCGAGAACACCGTGTACTCAGCCAATTTATTAACCATATCATCGATGCGCGGCAATGGGTATGCGTCCAAGTCCGTATACTGATTGATGGTCTGTGAATAGTCAATGCACAGCCGTTTCTTGTGAGGTTGTAGAGGGTTCTTAACAATAACGACCTGGGCGCGCCATGGCGACGAACAAGGCTCGATGATATCCTCTGCTAAAAGCCGAGAAATCTCAGCCGCAATAAAAGACTGGTCTTCCTGACTGAAACGGCGTGACTTTGTTATAATCGGTTTGCATCGAGGAGGGATACTGGCAAACAGTGAGGGTTCATCCAGTGAAGCTGCTGACAAGGCACAGAACGGTAATCGAGGTCGTATATTAGAAATAGTGAGTTCAGGTTTGGATCCGCCGAACTCAATGGTAAGCTTCTTATGCTGCTTTTGAAAATCCAGCCCTAAGATAAGATCACTACATAAGTCCTTGAGCACCGAAAGCCGGGTGGAGGGATACCTGTGACCTTTAAGCATTATTTCAACTACACAGAAGCCAGAAATTCTGGTATTAAGTGATGACTGAGCCATCGCAACTGCCTGGTCCGATGGAAAAACATGTAGCTTTAACTGTGCAACAGTCTGTTCCCTAATGAAACTATCAGTGCTACCTGAGTCAATTAAGGCATCTAAAGTATGTCCATTAATTGATGCTTTTGTAGCTGCATGGAATAGATTCTGAGGACAAGCAGCTGTAATTGGTGTCGTTGCACAAAGAGTGGCTGAAATTCTAGGTGTGTTTCTTCGAGAAAAAACCCGAGAGGAAGCACGATAGTTTTTAGTTGGAACATCCTGATAGGCCCTTACTGGGGCAGTTCGGTAGGACTTAGCTTGATAAGCCCTCGTAGAGGCTCTTGATAGGCAAACCTTTACAAAATGACCCTTTTTGTTGCAATGACTGCAAAACGCATTGCGAGCAGGGCAGAATCTCCGAGGGTGAAACTCATCACCACAAAAAAAGCATTTCTTAGATTGCCAAGAGGCTGCCACAGTGGGGTCATCATCCTCTTCATCAGTGAAGTCATCAGATCGATCGTCAGGGATAAAGTCCTCCCTAATAGAGTTCACCTGTGGCCTCTTAAA
The DNA here is from genome assembly GCA_030390025.1 of Squalus acanthias. NCBI lineage: Eukaryota > Metazoa > Chordata > Chondrichthyes > Squaliformes > Squalidae > Squalus > Squalus acanthias. The sequence continues at coordinate 118,187 of JASTWF010000713.1, forward strand.
TTGCCTGACTGTAGTTAAGGCAGCAGACCGAGGTCTGGGCACTGTAAAAAGGTCTGCATTCCTTTTTGCCAGATCTAGAGAGCAAGCCAGGTCATAAGCTCTCTGCAGCTCAAGTGTCTTACTTTCCAGTAGACGCTGGCGTATAAATGGGGAGGCAAGCCCGCAGATGAACGCATCACGGATCATTTCTTCGCGGTATAGCTCAGCTGAGGCTGCCCGAAAGTTACAGTCCATACTAAGTCTGCGAAGCTCTTGGAGGAATTTATCAATGGATTCCTCCGGCCCTTGTTGGGCTGTAGCTAGTAGATGTCTAGCATAGACCTCATTCGGTGTCTTAGTATATAGTCTCTTAAGCGTCTGAATTGCCTCCTCATAACTGTCCCAGTCTTCCACATACTGAAATACATTCGGGGTGACACAGTTGATGAGTATCCGCAACTTTGAGTTATCATCAGCTTTGCAATACTCAAGAAAATTCTCAAACGTGCGATACCAGTGTTTCCACACCTTACCGGCTGCTGGGGTGTTTGGGTCCAAGTCAAGACGCGATGGTTTAAGGATGTTTTCCATGATGGGTGATTCCCTGGATCCTTAGCTCCGAGTTCGTCCAAAAAGTTTGAGTGCGAAGTTTTTCCAAAGTTGATTAAATTGTCGTAAGAATGAGCCTTACGCGTGGTAAACTTAATGTAAGCTTTAATCAACTTAAAACGGTGCTGCATACAAAAGAGGTCTTACCCTATGCCTCTTCCAGAGCTAACTGATCAGTCCAGTATTTATCCTGGACTGATTACAGGAAGTGATGTCATACAGGAAGCTGAAAAGTGTTACCACATGGGGTTCAGGTGGAAAAGACTTCAATGGCTGGAGTCATACCTAGCAAAAACGAAGATTAAGCAGGTCAGTCATATCAGTCTCAGAACATCGCTGAAGGATTTCCTCAGGGCAGTGTCCGAGACCCAACCATCTTCAGCAACTTCATCATTGAAGTTCCAGCCATCATAAGAACAGAAGAGTCAGGATGTTCGCTGCTGATTACAGAGTGTTCCGTTCTATTCGCAGTTCCTGCGATAATGAAGCCCAAATGCAGCGGGACCAGGACAACTTCAGGCTTGGGTTAATAAATGGCAAGAAACATTGCTGACAGACATGTGTCAGGAAATGACAAACTCCAAAAAAAGAAAGTGTAAGCATCTCCCCTTGACATTCAACGGCATTACCTTTGTCAAAACTCCCACCACAAACATCGTAGGGGACCCCAATGACCAGAAACTTAACAGGACGAGCCATATAAATAATGTGGCTGCAAGAGCAGTTCAGAGATCGGGTATTCTGCGGCGAGTATCCCACCTCCTGACTCCCCAGATCATTTCTCCCATCTACAAGGCACAAGTCAGGAGTGTGCCACTTGCCTGGATGAGTGCAGCTCCAACAACACTCAAGAAGCTCAACACTATCCAGGACAAAGCAGCCCGCTTGATTGGCACCGATCCACCACTTTAACCATTCACTCCGTTCACCACCGTTGCATTGTGACTGGAGTATGTACCACCTACAAGATGTACTGCAGCAACTCGCCAAGTTTCTTCGACAGCACCTCCCAAACATGCAACCTCTGCCGCCTGGAAGGACAAGGGCAGCAGGCGCATTGGGAAAACCACCACCTGCATGTTCCCCTCCAAGTTACATACTATACAGACTTGGAAATATATCGCCGTTCCTTCGTCGTCGTTCGGTCAAAATCTAGGAAATCCCTCCCTAACAGCACTGTGGGAGGACCTTCAACAAATGGAATGCAGCGGTTTCAGAAGGCGGCTCACCACCAACTTCTCAAGGGTAATTAGGGATGGGCAATAAAGGCTGGCCTTGACAGCGACACCAACATCCCGTGAACAAATAAAAAAAGGCCAACAGCAGTAATGTTAGAGAGCAGTCAACAACCATTAGTTTGGAGCATTGTTACCAGCAGTAACATTTGGGAAGAGTCACTACCAGCAATATTAGAATCGGATCACCACGAATAATGTTAGATTAGGGTAACGTACAGTAATATTAGAGCCAAGTAAGCTCCATTAATATGATAGTAGAGTCACCAGCCAAAATGTAACAGTAGGGTGATAGCCATTAATTGTAGAGTAGGGTCACCACCAGTAATGTTAGAGTAAGGTCACACCCAGTCATGTAAGAGTAGGGTCACCAGTAGTAATGTTAAAGTAGGGTTACCAACAGTGATGTTAGAGTAGGGTCACCAGCAATAATGTTAGAATAGGGTAAGCACCAGTATTGGTAGAGTAGAGTCACCACCAGAAATGTTAGAATAGGGTGATCACCAGTACTGATAGAGTAGTACCTCCACCAGTAATGTTATAGTAGAATCAACGCCAGTAATGTTAGAGCAGGGTCACCACGAGCAACGTTAGAGTACAGTGAACACCATTAATGTTAGAGTAGCATCACCACCAGTAAAGTTAGAGCAGGGTCAACACCAGTATATTAGAGTAGGTTCACCACCGGTGATGTTGGAGTACAGTCACCACCAGTAATGTTAGAGTAGGGTCTCAACCAGTAATGTTAGAGTAGGGTCACCACCAGTTATGTTAGAGTAGGGTCACCACCAGTTATGTAAGAGTAGGGTCGGCACCAATAATGTTAGAGCAGTCTCACCGCCAGTAATGTTGGAGTAGAGTCCCCACCGGTAATGTTAGAGTAGGAACGGCACCAATAATGTTAGAGTAGTGCCACCACCAGTGTTGTTAGAGTAGGATCACTACAAATTATGTTAGAGTAGGGTCAGCGCAACTAATGTTAGATTAGTGCCACAACGAGTAATGTTTGAGGAGGGTCACCTCCAGTAATTTTAGAGTAGGGTCAACACCAGTAATGTTAGAGTAGGGTCAACACCAGTAATGTTAGAGGAACGTCACTACCAGAAATGTTAGAGTAGGTTCAGCACCAGTTATGGTAGAACAGGGTCACCACCAGAAATGTTAGTGTAGCGTTACCACCATTAATGTAAGAGTAGAATGACCACCAGTAATGTTAGAGTAGGGTCACCACCAGTAATGTAAAAGCAGGGTCAACATGAGTAAAATTCAAGTAGGTTCACCACCAGTGATGTTAGAGTAGAGTCACCACCAGTAATGTTAGAGGAGCGTCACTACCAGAAATGTTACAGTAGGATCAACATCAATATTGTTAGAGTAGGGTCACCACCAGTAATGTTAGAGTAGAGACACAGCCAGTAATGTTGGACTATTGCCACCGCCAGTAATGTTAGAGTAGGGTCACCACCAGTAATGTTAGATTAGGGTCACCACTAGTAATGTTAGAGTAGAGTCACAACCAATAATGGAGAGTAGAGTCACTACCATAAATGTTAGAAGAGAGTCACCACCAGTAATGTTATAGTAGAGTCACCACCAGTAATGTTATAGTAGAGTCACCACCAGTAATGTTAGAGTGGAGTCACCACCAGTAATGTTAGAGTAGAGTCACCACCAGTAATGTTAGAGTAGAGTCACCACCAGTAATGTTAGAGTAGAGTCACAACCAGTAATGTTAGAGTAGCGTCACTACCATTAACGTTAGAGTAGAGTCACCACCAGTAAAGGTAGAGTGGGGTCACCACCAGTAATGTTAAAGTAGAGTCACCACCAGTAATGTTAGAGTAGAGTCACCACCAGTAAAGTAAGAGCCGATTCAACATCATTCATCACCAAAGTACAAAACACATTTTAATTGTGCAATGCATGAGTGACGATTTCACCAAATTAAGATGAGGCTCCAAGAAATCAACGCAGTGTCCGGGAGAATGTTTGCTTTATCCTTTAGGGTTTACTGGACATGCGCAGAGTCCATTTCCTCTGCGATTACTTTCCGTTCATTGATTTTAATGGACAGAGTTTCATGGGCTGAGCTGTTCAATTTCTTCAGTTGCGGCACGGGCGCACTGAAGTTGAAAATCGCACCTTGTTTGTTAAGTGACTGTAACTAACGCCAATTATTGTGTAACTGGATTATCTCACAGAGGCACTGATTGTTCTATAAAGGGGGAGCATTTACGGATCTCAGAAACACTCCAGTCGGAACCGTAAAGCTGCGCACAATTCACAAAAATCTTCAAAACAATGGTTCGGCCAATAATTCTACAGATACGGGACATTTACTACCATGTCCTCGCAGCATTTGGCATTCCCGGTAAGTCAATGTATCCTGTTGCCTAATACCCTTTTTACTATCTCAGTGTTAATGTAAGAGATTCCGAGAATGTCCACAATGTAGAGTTATTTATTCACCGGGATCAGTCGGTGAAAATCAGCTGCAATCCTAGTTGTCCACGCGACCACTGAGGCGCTTTTCTGGTCGCTAGAACTTCGGCACCGGGCGCTCAATGTTCCTCCCTATACTGAGGGAGGGCGAGGCTGATTACCCGGCCTTTCCAACAACACATAGCTCACTAAAGAATGTGTTGCTCAGTGCCCATTGTAATCACGTAATTGGGCCGTTGTTCCCTGTCTACATTAAGTTGATAATTCCTCGGAATGCAGTCACCTCCACCCAACAGGGGATTTCGAAAGGTATTTTACGAAATAATTTACGCTTAGGAAGGTGCTCCCCACCTCTCGGCAGCGTTTGAGTATAATTTGAACGTTTTTTAACGGAGTTGAATATTTTATTTGAATTATATCTTTTAATTAATTGCTGTGGAATTATATTTAATACTTGACTGAAGTTTGCTGGACGGACGTCGGATCTTCAGTCCCTCTACATTGAATGTTCAATGATTTCATTATTTTAAATAAAATGTCTTCACCCTCGCCTTTATTAATGATAAAAATCCGTGCGCATAACGCTAAGTAGGGACCCTTCCGAACATTTCCCCACAGTCATCTGTGAGATTTATCTGAATGACTCCGTTACTGACCTCTTCTCCCTCCTTCTCACAGCGAACCTACTGACAATCGTGATTCTCTCCAGAGGAAACTGCGGCCTTTCCAAATGTATCTCTGTCTACATGGTGGCTATGGCAACAGCAGATCTATTGGTCATGATCATCAATATATTAGTGAACCACATTTTACGTTATCACTTTCCACATTCATTCCTGTCGTTAACTGCCGTTTGTAAGATCCTTATATATCTGCAATGTGTCACCCTGTATTTGTCGGTGTGGTTTACAGTCTCGTTCACATTTGACCGATTGTAGTTATATGTTGTCAGAAGTTTAAAACCAAGTATTGCACAGTGAGAACTGCGGCCGCGGTTATAACAACGGTCTCTGTCCTGATCTGTTTACAAAGCCTCGTGTTTTGGTTTGCATTTGAACCTGAGCGAATAATTAACAATGTTAACTGGGGTTGCCGAACCAGAGCGGAGTTTTCTTCATCGCCTGTAGCCTTGGCGTTTTCCTGGTTGCGTCGCATTTGTTTTTCTTGGCTTGATTGTGCTTTGATATTACTGTTTAATTGTTTGACAGCCAAACGTATTTCAGAGGCCAGTCGAGCCCGCAGGGGACTCCGGAGTCACAGCAGTGAGAATCAGAGCGATCCAGAGATGGAGAGCCGAAGGAAATCAATTATTTTAATGTTCACAGTATCGGCCAGTTTTATACTGTTGTGGCTGACAACTATCGTTACTTATTTAACTACCAGAATGACAAGCACCGTGCAGTACCGAGGCGATTATGCAGCCCCTGCCTATATTGCCGCTGAAACCGGATATATGCTCATGTATTTGAGTTCCTGTACAAACACATGTATTTATGCAGCTACTCAAACTAAATTCAGGAAAGAGCTGAAGCAGGTGATGAAAACTCCTTTGACATTTATTTGCAAATAAATGAAAAAATAAAACAAAGATTCCGGTCCAGACTAGAGTTCAATTACTATGGTTTGCTGTTGTGAAAATTCAACGGCTTCAGAGAACATTTCTCCCACTTTGTGCCATGTGCCTGATGTCTGCTGCTTTCCCCGGTGAACATAATCGATTTCCACTAAAACAGCGCCCTTCCCGCTCAAGATTCAAAGAGAACAGTTAAGACTGAGCTTCAGCAGTGGAGTAGACCATGTGGGTGTCAGCGTGAACTGCCTCACACCGCAGGTACTGAATGAGACGCTCAGTTTACATAATAATTAAAGTTTCCTTTAGTGTAGAAACAATGTGTTACAATGGTGGTTATCTGTCATTCTGTAATCTCGGTGTGAGTGTTGCAGGCGCTGGACTCCCCATCAGACTCCGCCCCCCATTGTCTCCTGGACCAATAGAACGGGGCCCTGTCTTCTGATCAGTGTCTGATGATGGAGACAGCAGGAACTTGACTCGTCAATGTGACATTAGACATCTTTGTTCACAGATATTTACTGAAAATCTCAACTGGTCATCAAAATGTTGTAGAATTGATAACAGGGGAACAGATCATTTTTCCAAACCAGTCCATGTCCGCGTTTACACTGCACCCGAGAAAATAGTTCCATTCACTTTACCCGCTTTATCTCAACATCCCATCAACCTATTTTTATTCATTGATATATCCAATTTTAACTTGAAATGGACATCATTTCTCCCTCTGTGAATTCCACAGCCTTACAACTCTCCATGTAAAGATGGTTATCCTACATTCTGTTCTAAATCTCTTCCATTTATTCCTTTATCTATGGAAGTTAATTCTTGATCCTCAACTAATTGAAACTGTCTCATTCTATCTATGCTGTCACGTCCCTTCTTAACGTAAGTCACATTGGCACGACTCGTCAAAAGATATAAGTCTGGAATCAATGCTCAATCTCGTGAAAGTCAAGACATTTTGGTTAAGATGGTTAATTGACAGCTTTCTGTTCGAGATGATTGTGTCCTTGCTTAAACTGAATAATGAGAAGAATGTAGTTGTTATCTTTAAATCAAACGTCTACAGAATCCGCACCTTTGCCTGTTAAGCAGTCAATTTAAAGGAGCACTGAGCTGATGAGCGAGGGCTCACCCTGCAGCAATGTTCAGATTCAGGATGCAGTAAGAAGAAATGTAAATAAAGACATGTCATTGTAAACTGAGTCATACATTTCAAGCAACTTTAACCATTTGATAACAGTTTTGGAAAACATCTGTACTTTCATCATTCTTTTTATTCGTTCATGGGATGTGGGAGGCACTGTCAAGGCCAGCATTTTTTGCCCATCCCTTATTGCCCTTGAGAAGGTGCTGGTGAGCCGCCCTCTTGAACCGCTGCAGGCCGTGTGGTGAAGGTATTCCTACAGTGCTGTTAGCTAGGGAGTTCCAGGATTTTGACCCAGCGATGATGAAGGTACGGCGATATACTTCCAAGTCAGGATGTTGTGTGACTTGGAGGAGAACTTGGAGGTGGTGGTGTTCCCCTGCACCTGCTGCCCTTGTCCTTCTAGGTGGAAAAGGTCGCGTGTTTGGGAGGTGCTGCCAAAGGAGCCTTGGCGAGTAAATTGGGACAAATAGTACAGAACCAAAGTCAGATTTATAATTAAAGTATTCACTGGTTCGAATTGCAATTGAAGGAACAAGAGTGAAATTATTGGTTATATTACGAACTAAGGTAATACGTGTCAGCCCAAAGGAAAAAGTGCTCTTTAAGCAAAGGAAACTATCATGTATGATAAAAAGACGAGTCCATTAAATTGTCCTTATATGGATTAGATAATGCAAAATTGTGACGATTGATACGAAGAGGCAGTGGAAATGTGACAGTTTGGAATAAGCATTCGCAATGGTCCTAGATACTGAGTTCAGAACTACAGCATGTTTGAATCCCCAAACAACAATCAGCAGCTGTGAAGTGTTTTTAATATTGAAATAATAAAGTTAACCGAAAGTACGGATAGTAGTTAAGATAATTAAAGCCTGATGTGTTATTTCGGAATGGAAATGTCTCGAGGACCCATACTGAGCCGAAATTAAGAGGGCGAATGGGCCCCCCGTGACGGCCAGAGTTAGTTGGGAATCCGAGACAGACAAAGAATCTGTAAGACCTCTCTGATGTGTTGCGTTGCGGGATCTGTTGGATTGTATGATGTATTGTGATAATGTATTAATGGCTACATGCGAAAGGGGTCGGAGTGAAGCCCAAAACTCAACTCTGAAGCATTAGATTTACAAGTCAGGCTTCCATCATCTGAGTGTTGGGTGATAGGCAGAACCTCTGAGAACGTGTCGCTAGAGTGAGCTGGAAAGCGGTAAGCCCGTGACAATAATAATACATTCTGGTGGAAGGTGAGGAACCCGATTGTGGCCCTCGAGAATCCATGAGTCAGCTCTCCGCCGAGGACCAAAAGGGTTTGAATGATAGAATGAAGAAAGATGGGTGGGATCCAATAGGAAAACCAATGGCGCAACGGGAGTGGTGGGAGAAGCAGAAACAAAAGAAAACTCGAAAGGCAGGAGTAATTTTAGCACATCTGTTGATAATGATAACAAAAAGGGCTTGGTGGAGGGGACAAACCAAAGATAAAGAAGGAAAAAGATCTAATTTGCAGGCTAACCAATCTGAAACTCAGCAAAGGAAAAAAAAGGGATTTGGTAGACAGGAAAAGCTGCTGAGACACCTATGTAAAAGAGAAAAAAAGAGGGAAATTTAAAGTTTTACCGACATGGAAGTTATTAATGTCTGTGCCGAGACAAATAAAACACAAGATTTGCTGAGTGAAAGGAACCTTAAAAAAAATGCTGGAATTTCAGTTTGTGAGAAAGTGTGTGTTAAAGAGTGAAAGTTATCCTGACCATGAATGTTTAAGAAGTTACAGTATTTCTTTTGTCTGAAAGTCTGTCTTTAAAAAAGTGTCTGTCGTTTTTGTTTTAGCTCCACCCACTCTTTTGTACAAAGACCCAAAAGCTGTTTAACCCTTTGAAGACTTGTCTTGAAGGATGGACAAGCGTGTGTTGCTTTAAGTTTGTTAATTGTTTTACAAAAGATAAGCTTCAGCCTTGAAGTCACAGTTGCCAATGAGCCTGGAAGAAAATGAATTTGAATGTTTACAAGGCATGGGTAATTGTTTCTTTGTTAATGTGGCTATGGTTTCTTTCTTTTCTAAGTGATACTGGTTAGTTAAAAAAATGATCTGGAATGAATTGGAGTTATTCAGGTTAATTAACCTATTAAAAACAGATTTTTATTGTGCACGGTGAAATTCTGGTTGGTGTAAATTTACGTAGACCACATTGAATAAGATATTTAATGGTCTGAAACCAGACTTTAAAATATTTACAGTCTAAGATACAGAACGGGTTCTGGTCCATACCATTGGCAGAGGAATCACGAGAGAAATTCGCCTTTACTGTCAGGGATAGACAGGATACATGGATCAGGGTCCCGCAGGGGTTCCACAATAATCCAAATATATTCCACCATATACTGAATCAAGCCTTAGACGAGTTAGACCTATCAAAGCATCAGAGTGCCCTACTCCAATATGTCGATGACATAATGATTGCATCAGAGGATGCCAAAGGACATATGGGAGCATTACTGGCCACCCTCCATACACTTAAGAAAGCTGGCTTTAAATTAAAACCAAAAAGGCACAGTGATTTATAAAGTTCTAACTGATCTCTTCTCTTTTATATTCTATTCCTCTATTTAAAACCCAATTAAACCAGATGATTTGTTACCGAACTTATCAACTTGCCCTGCCACCTGTAAGGATTTGTTGTCTGGACATTTAGGTTCATCTGATCATTTAAACGTTTCAAAATTGTGCCATTTATAGCACACTGTCTTTCCATTTTTGTCCTCCCAAAGTGCATCACTTACACTTCTCCGCACTTCTCTGCCATGCTTCTTCCCATCGCACCATCCTTGCTATGTCACCCTGAAGCCTATAACTATCCTCATCATTATCGACTACTTTTCCAAGTGTCGTGTTATCTGCAAACTTTGTAACGCTGCTCCCTAGGTTGTTTATAAAAAAAAATGGCACGTGTAATGGACCCAAAATGAACCTTGGGGAACAACACGGCAAACTACCTCCCAGTCTGAAAAACATCCATCCACTATCACCATTTGCTTCCTATCACTGAGTCAATTCCATAGCCATGTGCCACTTTCCACTTCATTCCATGGGTTTCCATCTTCTTAACAAGCCGCATGTCCAAACCAGATATCCAAGTTTGCCGATATAGGCGGCATTGTAAGCAATGTAGATGGAAACATAACATTTCAAAGAGATTGTCATAAATCGCAAGTAACAACTCAGGAAGTACAACTGGGCGGCCAGCTGGGGCGCCGTCCAGGGAGTATAAATACTCAGGCATAGGCCCACCTTGGGCAGAGACAATCTGGAAACAGGAAGCTAGTGACTGCTAACTAGACCTCCATGTTTTGTTACAAGTTGATTAAAGCCTTGCTTTATGTTCAAGTGCGTAGTGAGTCTTTATTACGTCAATTTAATCAACTTGATATCGTCTCCACGCTTTGGGTGATTCGGAACAACCAGCTGCAACTCGAACCACAGAAGGGAACTTGGGCAAGAAACTGATCCATCATGGAAAAACTCCTTAGACCCGCTCGTCTCGACCTGGACACGAATGCAGCTGCGGCAGCAAAGGTATGGAAGCATTGGTTTCGTACCTTTAGCAACTTTCTTGAAGAATGTGGGGCGGATGTCCCTAATAAGTTACGAATGCTTATCAACTACGTGTCTCCTCATGTGTATGATTATATTGAGGACTGTATAGACTATGACACTGCTATCGAAATCTTACAGCAGCTATATGTCAAGTCCCCAAATGAAATCTTTGCTCGACACCTACTGGCCACAACTCGGCAGCAGCCTGGGGAATCACTCGATGAATTTCTCCAGAAACTTCGCAGGCTCAGCAAGGATTGTAACCTTAAAGCAGTTTCAGCTGAACAGTATCAAGAGGAACTAATCCGCGATTCCTTTATCAATGGAATTGCGTCCCCTTTTATACGTCAGCGCCTGCTGGAAAATAAAACCCTCAATTTACGGGCTGCTTATGACCAGGCGTGTTCCTTGGACTTGGCCAAGAAAAATGCAGACACTTATCTCCCACCACGTGCACGGGCGGCGGCTATCTCCTTTAATGAGTCTTTCGGTAGGTCTCGGGCGGATGCCCCCACTGATGTTGACTCTACTCTAACGGACGATGACCCTACCCTAGAGGCGTTCGCTGATGACGACCCCGCCCTAGCAGCATCCTGGCAATCAGGAAGAAAGTGTTTCTTTTGTGGAGGGGCGTGCCATCACAGAAAATTTTGCCCGGCTCGTAATGTGACCTGCAATCATTGCAGCAAGAAAGGACACTTTTCCAAGGTATGCCAGTCACGGGCCTTTGCTAACAAGAAAGGCCGCTCCTCTAAAGTATACCAGTCGAGAGCTCCTGTTAGCTTCACAGCTGCTATCTATGGAGCTGCTCCTCCCCCAAGAACTACTGTTAAGGCTACAGTTGCCGAAGGGAAAATTGCCCCTCCTCCCATCACGGCTGATTTTCCCCAAAGTTTGTCCCATGCAGCCACGAAGGTTTCAGTAAATGGGCACACTCTAAGCACGCTAATCGACTCCTGCAGCTCTGACAGCTTCATTAGTAAGCGGGCTGTCAACAGGTTAAAACTGCACATTTATCCCTCGGACAGGGAGATTGCAATGGCTCTGACGACTCTGACCACCAATTCTTCTGGCTTCTGTCTGGTCAACCTCATCCTCAACGGCTGCACGTATCTCTCCACCCGGCTCGGAGTACTCGCAAACTTATGCAGCGATGTGCTTCTGGGATAGGACTTCCAGAAGCAGCAAAAGAAGATCACTTTTGAGTTTGGAGGGTCAAGGCCGGAGCTTACCATTTCTAAGGTGCCGTTTTGTGCACTCTCGGCGGCCTTACTCGGTGAACCCTCCCTGTTTGCCAATCTTCCCCCCCGCTGTAAACCCATAGCCACCAAATCGCGGCGCTTTAGCCAAGATGATCGAGCATTTATTGAGGCAGAAATCTCTCGCCTTTTAGTCGACGGTATTATCGAGCCATGTTCATCTCCCTGGCGGGCTCAGGTCGTCATCGTGAGGAATCCCTTAAAACAACATAAAAAACGTCTGTGTATCGATTATTCGCAGACTATTAATCTATATACCGATCTGGATGCCTACCCGCTGCCACGCATAGATGACATGGTCAACAACCTTGCCAAATACAAGGTATTCTCGACCTTCGATTTAAAAAGCGCGTACCATCAGGTGCCACTGCAAGACTCCGACAAGAAGTATACGGCCTTTGAGGCCAATGGTCGGCTTTTCCAGTTTCGCCGCCTTCCATTCGGGGTCACCAATGGGGTGGCCGTCTTCCAACGGGCCATGGATGGCCTAGTCCGGCAAGAGAACTTGACGGATACCTTTCCGTATTTAGACAATATCACTATTGCCGGCCATGATCAAAAGGAGCATGACGCCAATCTTCAGAGATTTTTTGACGTACTCCGCCGTCGCCACTTAACATTAAACGAATCCAAATCAGTGAAGTTGGTGCCATCGGTGAACATTCTTGGCTACTGGGTGGGCAACGGTGTTATTAAACCGGACCCAGAGCGACTTCGTCCACTTCAGGAGCTCCCTCCCCCGACGAACCTCGGCTCTCTTCGTCGGGCACTTGGCATGTTTGCTTATTACGCAAAATGGATACCACACTTCTCCGATAAAATACAGCCCCTGCTCCATGCGAAGTCTTTTCCATTGGAAGCTACGGCTATTTCTGCCTTCAACCTCCTCAAACGACAGCTGGAGAAAGCCACGCTTCGCTCCATTGACGAAAATCTTCCTTTTGTGGTCGAATGCGATGCATCGGAGGTGGCGATCTCCGCTACCTTGAATCAAGGTGGCCGACCCGTGGCATTCCTATCCAGAACCTTGCAGGGTAGCGAGCTCCATTACCCCCCCGTCGAGAAGGAGGCTACGGCCATCATCGAGGCTGTACGCCAATGGGGTCATTTTCTTGCTCGGCGTCATTTTACGCTTATAACTGACCAGCGCTCTGTGGCCTTCATGTTGGATAACCGGAGGCGCACGAAAATCAAAAATAATAAAATTCAACTCTGGAGGATGGAGCTGGCTGCCTTTGGATATACTATCTGTTACCGACCCGGCAAACAGAACGTGGCCCCAGATACCTTCACACGGGCATTTTGCTCCTCAATGTCAACGTCGACTCTGGCGGATTTGCATATGGACTTATGCCATCCTGGTGTGACCCGCATGTTGCACTTTGTGCGCTCCAAAAATCTACCATTTTCAACCGAGGACGTAAAGAAAACATGCTCCTCCTGTAGGATTTGTGCAGAATTGAAACCACAATTCTTTCGCCCATCAGATGGCTTACTCATACATGCAATGCAGCCTATGCAGAGGCTCAGCATAGACTTTAAAGGGCCATTGCCTTCGTCGACAAGGAACACCTACCTACTTACGATGGTGGACGAGTATTCACGCTTTCCCTTCGCCTTCCCCTGCCCTAATATGCTTACCTCTACGGTAATTAAATGCCTCGATCAGGTCTTTTCCCTTTGCGGGACGGCCAATTTTATCCACACTGATCGGGGTCCCTCCTTTATGTCGAGTGAACTTAAAAGTTATCTCTCCCAACGGGGAATCGCCTCAAGTAGGACGACACCATATCACCCAATCGCTAACGGACAGGTTGAACGATACAATGCCATCATCTGGAACGCTGTCCGTCTGGCACTCAGGTCACGCAACCTGCCAGACCAGCAGTGGGAAACGGTGCTCCCCGACGCGTTACACTCTATCAGGTCTCTTCTCTCCACATCTACTAATGTCACGCCTCATGAGCGATTCTTCAAATTCCGGCGTCGCTCTACACATGGGACGTCTCTACCGTCATGGTTGGTGGCTCCAGGCCCGGTGCTACTCCGGAGGTTCTTCCGGTCTGCCAAAAACGACCCTCTCGTTGACGAGGTGGAGTTAATGGAGGTAAACCCCACGTATGCGCACGTACGGTACCCTGATGGCCAGGAGACCACCGTCTCGCTCCGAGATCTGGCTCCCTGCCCAACCGGTCACACGGGCCCGAATGATGAAGGATCCCCCGACAATGATATCAACACTCCGCACCCCTATGAAAATGACGCCCCGCCTGGGACATCAGGGGATCTGCCGGCAACGCTACCGGATCAACTCAGGGAGCTGGACGCTCCCCGTAGGATGGCCACCCGAAACCAGGACGCCAGACAATCTCCAGCCACGACCCGGGATGAGGCCAGCTCAGCACCTGTGGGGACCCGCACCCGGAGTCATGATATTCCCAGTCCTCCACAGGATGATCAAGATGACGCGGACTCTACTGACTTACCGGTACGGGCCAAGCGACCCAGGGACCAGGACACGGTCCGGGGAGACGTGCCTTCCAGTCACAAGCAGAGAGCTAAACGTCTGCGGCTATTTCTGGTCCGCCTAGTCCGTTAAAGGAAGACTGGACTTCCAAACCTTTTAGGGAGGAAGAATGTCATAAATCGCAAGTAACAACTCAGGAAGTACTACTGGGCGGCCAGCTGGGGCGCCGTCCAGGGAGTATAAATACTCAGGCATAGGCCCACCTTGGGCAGAGACAATCTGGAAACAGGAAGCTAATGACTGCTAACTAGACCTCCATGTTTTGTTACAAGTTGATTAAAGCCTTGCTTTATGTTCAAGTGCGTAGTGAGTCTTTATTACGTCAGAGATATTAATAGATTAAGTGACTGGACAAAACTGTGGCACATGGATTTTAACCTAGGCAAATGTGAGATCATCGACTTTGGACCTAAAAAGGATAGATCAGAGTACTTTCTAAATGGTGAAAACTAGAAACAGTGGAGGTCTTAAGAAACTTACGGGTCCGTGTACATAGATCATTAAAATATCATGGACAGGGACTGAAAATAATCAAAAAGGCTAACGAAATGCTGGGATTTATATCTAGCCGACTAGATTATAAGAGGTAGAACTTTTGCTACAGCTATACAAAGCCCTGATTAAACCGTACCTGGAATACTGTGTTCAGTCCTGGGCACCACACCTTAGGAAGGATATGTTGGCCTTGGAGGAAGTGCAGCGTAGGTTTACCAACATTATATATAGACTCCAAGGGTTATATTACGAGGAGAGATTACGCAAACTAGGGCTGGATGTCTGGAATTTGGAAGGTTATGGCATGATTTCAACGAAGTTTTCAAGATATTAAAGTGAACTGGTAGGGTAGATAGAGAGAAACATTTCCGATGGTTGGGGAGTCTAGGTTTGGGGAACACTTCTATATGCAAAGGGTGGTAGACATTTGGAACTCTCTTCCACAAACGGCAGTTGATGCTAGGTCAATTGTTAATTTAAAATCTGAAGTTGATGAACTTTTATTAACTAAAGAAATTCTGGGGACAAAGGCTGTTATATTGAGCTCGGTCACAGTTCAACCATGATCTCAATGAATGGCAGAACAGGCTCGAGGGGCTAAATGACCTACTCCTATTACTATTTACTGTCCGAATCCGGAGATTAGAATCGTGATATAAATGAACACCTGACTAGGGACTTGAACCCTGGACCTTCAGATTATAAAGTCTGATGATCTACTGACTGAGCAATCCACGTCTCTGGATCTCAGGCTCACAAAGCGACATTCACTGGCTGACGTTTATCATTACACCCTCTATATTTTCCATTTGCTTCTACATTGATCCACTCTGTACAGCACATTTTCCTCACACACCCAGACTGACTGCCTCACACAGGCTTCACTTGAGGAATATTCTCCCTCCCACAAACGACACTCTCTTTAGCAGTGGCGTCAGATGTGAGAAGTGCAGTTCCCCAGATATCTGTATTGGATCTTCAACTTTTCACCATGTTTATTATTGACTTGGACGGAGCAACAGAGTGTTATAGATCCATTTTTGAAGATCGCAGTAAGTTAGGAAGCACGGTTTAGTGCAAATGGTAGCTGGACTTAACCAAAGGGACAGAGACAGATGAAGTGAGTGGGCAAATCAAGACGACTTGAATTCATTGTGCGCAAGTGTGACCTCATCCAATTTGGAAACAAGTAAGATAATCAGTTTATTTTCTAAATGATTCAGGAGAAAAGAGGTGTGTGAGTGCCAGTTCCCAAATCATTAAACACTAGTAGACATGTACAGACATCAGTCAAAAGTCTAATGTAATCCTGCCCTTTATCTCAAGGGGGCTGGACATGGAGGAGGAGGTTATGCGTCAGTTGTATGGACCCTTGTTCACTGCCATCAGAATTACTGCATTCAGATACTGCCTGACCTGCTGAATATTTCCAGCATTTTCAGTTTCTATTTCAGATTTCCAGCATCCGCAGTATTTTGCTTTTGCAATAGAAATCTGAAACCCTGTTCTCAAAGAGGCTGTGGATTTTTGGACAAGTGGTGGTTTCAAGACTGAGAAATAAATCCGGCTTCCATGCAAAGTTTCGAATTGTATCAATCAGTTTTGCTGAAGTTCACACAGCGACCTTCACTGGCTGACGTGCATCAATGCACCCTCTACACCTCCTCAGAAGACGAACACGGGACACAACCAACAGAGTACCCTACGTCGTCCAGTACTTCCCCGGAGCGGAAAAACTACGCCATGTTCTTCGCAGCCTTCAACATGTCATCGATGACGACGAACACCTTGCTAAGGCCATCCCCACGCCTCCACTACTCGCCTTCAAGCAGCCGCCTAACCTCAAAAGTACCATCGTTCGCAGCAGATTACCCATCTTTCAGGAGAACAGCAACCAAGACACCACACAACCCTGCCACGGCAACCTCTGCAAGACATGCCAAATCATGGACACAGATACCATCATTACACGTGAGGACACTACCCACCAGGTACACGGTACATACTCATGTGACTCGGCCAACGTTGTCTACCTGATACGTTGCAGTAAAGGATGCTCCAGAGCATGGTACATCAGCGAGACCATGCAGACACTGAGACAACGTATGAACGGACACCGCGCAACAATCGCCAGGCAGGAGGGTTGCCTCCCAGTCGGGGAACACTTCAGCAGCCAGGGGCATTCAGCCTCGGATCTGCGGGTAAGCGTTCTCCAAGGCGGCCTTCGAGATACACGACAGCGCAAAATCATAGAGCAGAAACTGATAGCCAAGTTCCGCACTCATGAGGATGGCCTCAATCGCGATATCGGGTTCATGTCACGATACAGAACGTGACTTGACATCATGGCCGGTCTTCCCAGGTGTTTTTTTTTTAAAAAGACTAACACAAGAACACAAATTGACAGGATATGCAGCCAGCAGGTGGTTTGACACGTTGGACCCCCTGGGACACATCTCATTGTCTTGGCTGTGCTCTTTGTTGTAGGGAATAATGTGAATAGATTTTGTCTGGGTTTAAATTCTGAATTCTGGGAGATTCTCTCATTGCTAACTTACCTGACGAAGGAGCGAACTGCTTTGAAAGCTTGTAAAATTAAATAAATCTGTTGGACTATAACCTGGTGTTGTGCGACTTCTCATTTTTGTCCACCCCAGTCCAACGCCGGCATCTCCACATCATGACCTCTATTGACACCGCAAACTGCCGGCTCAAAGTGGAGAGAATTGCCAAGAAGATCGCGCATATTGACACAGACATCAAGTACCTGCAGAGATGCAAGAAAGCAGACAAGATTCCGAAAGGACTACAGATCACGAACCCACTCAAGTCGACATACAACACAGACTACGCTGAGAGACTTTGCCGTCGTACCTCTAGCACACTCCTCAACCATCTCGTACACCAGCTCTACAGCAGACGTCGCAACCTCGAAACCAAGATAGAGTCCATGCTCTCAGCCTGTGCTCAGGACACAGCAGACCAGCTACGAGACACCGCCAAACAGACGAGGCAACGGAACTACGCTGCCTACATGCGCATCAAGAACAGGAAGCTTGAGAAACTCGGCGTAACCACCAGCTACAACCAAGCCTCCCCCGGTACCACGGTTGCAACCACAGGGAAGTCCATCGTCAACCTGTCGGACCACACCCTTCAACCAGACGAAATCGAAGTTCTCGCCCTAGGGCTCAAGTTCTGCCCCACCACCAAAATGGACCCCATCGGTCTCGCGGCGGACACAGAGGAATTCATCAAGAGAATGAGGATCCGGGAATACTACCACAAATCCCAAGATGTCAGCAACATTCCTAATGGGACAATCAATGATCCGGAACAGCAGACAGAGGGAACCGCAGTGCTACAACCGAGGAAGAAAGAGTCAAATTGGACCCCACCGGAGGGTCGCAACCCTAAGCTTGACATGTATGCTCAAGCTGTCAGGAAATGCATCAACGCCAGATTCATCAGCCGTACTCACAAGACAGTCCAGAATGTCACCCGAGCACAACGCAACGCCATCCACGCACTCAAGACCAACCGCAACATCGTCATCAAACCAGCGGACAAAGGAGGAGCCATCGTCATACAGAACAGAACGGACTATTGCAAAGAAGCATACCGACAACTGGACAACCAGGAACACTACAGACAGCTACCCGCAGATCCGACCAAAGAACACACCCGCCAACTCAATAGACTGATCAAGACCTTCGATCCAGACCTTCAAAACATCCTACGCGCTCTCATCCCATGTACTCCCCGCGTAGGAGACTTTTACTGCCTCCCAAAGATACACAAAGCCAACACACACGGACGTCCTATCGTATCAAGCAACGGAACCCTGTGTGAGAACCTCTCTGGGTACGTCGAGGGCATCCTGAAACCCATCGTACAGGGAACCCCCAGCTTCTGTCGCGACACTACAGACTTCTTGCAGAAACTCAGCACCCATGGACCAGTTGAACCAGGAACACTCCTCGTCACAATGGACGTATCGGCACTCTACACCAATATCCCCCACAATGATGGCATCGCTGCGACAGCCTCAGTACTCAACACCAACAACAGCCAATCTCCGGACGCCATCCTACAACTCATCCGCTTCATCCTTGACCACAATGTCTTCACCTTCGACAAACATTTTTTCACCCAAACACACGGAACAGTCATGGGGACCAAATTCGCACCCCAATACGCCAACATCTTCATGCACAAGTTCGAGCAAGACTTCTTCGCTGCACAGGACCTCCAACCAACGCTGTACACCAGATACATCGACGACATCTTCTTCCTTTGGACCCACGGCGAAGGATCACTGAAAGGACTACACGATAGCATCAACAGGTTCCATGCCACCATCAAACTCACCATGGACTACTCCTCAGAATCGGTTTCATTCTTGGACACACGAATCTCCATCAAAGACGGACGCCTCAGCACTTCACTCTACCGCAAGCCCACGGACAACCTCACGATGCTCCACTTCTCCAGCTTCCACCCTAACCACGTTAAAGAAGCCATCCCCTATGGACAAGCCCTGCGAATACACAGGATCTGCTCAGACGAGGAGGAACGCGATGGACACCTACGGACACTGAAAGACGCCCTCGTAAGAACGGGATATGACGCTCGACTCGTCGATCGACAGTTCCGACGGGCCACAGCGAAAAACCGCATAGACCTCCTCAGAAGACGAACACGGGACACAGCCAACAGAGTACCCTACGTCGTCCAGTACTTCCCCGGAGCGGAAAAACTATGCCATGTTCTTCGCAGCCTTCAACATGTCATCGATGACGACGAACACCTTGCTAAGGCCATCCCCACGCCTCCACTACTCGCCTTCAAGCAGCCGCCTAACCTCAAAAGTACCATCGTTCGCAGCAGATTACCCATCTTTCAGGAGAACAGCAACCAAGACACCACACAACCCTGCCACGGCAACCTCTGCAAGACATGTCAAATCATGGACACAGATACCATCATTACACGTGAGGACACTACCCACCAGGTACACGGTACATACTCATGTGACTCGGCCAACGTTGTCTACCTGATACGTTGCAGTAAAGGATGCTCCAGAGCATGGTACATCGGCGAGACCATGCAGACACTGAGACAACGTATGAACGGACACCGCGCAACAATCGCCAGGCAGGAGGGTTGCCTCCCAGTCGGGGAACACTTCAGCAGCCAGGGGCATTCAGCCTCGGATCTGCGGGTAAGCGTTCTCCAAGGCGGCCTTCGAGATACACGACAGCGCAAAATCATAGAGCAGAAACTGATAGCCAAGTTCCGCACTCATGAGGATGGCCTCAATCGCGATATCGGGTTCATGTCACGATACAGAACGTGACTTGACATCATGGCCGGTCTTCCCAGGTGTTTTTTTTTTTAAAAGACTAACACAAGAACACAAATTGACAGGATATGCAGCCAGCAGGTGGTTTGACACGTTGGACCCCCTGGGACACATCTCATTGTCTTGGCTGTGCTCTTTGTTGTAGGGAATAATGTGAATAGATTTTGTCTGGGTTTAAATTGTGAATTCTGGGAGATTCTCTCATTGCTAACTTACCTGACGAAGGAACGAACTGCTTCGAAAGCTTGTAAAATTAAATAAATCTGTTGGACTATAACCTGGTGTTGTGCGACTTCTCATTTTTGTCCACCCCAGTCCAACGCCGGCATCTCCACATCATGCCCTCTACATTGGGCATTTTCTTCTCCAGTAATCCCGCCTGTTCAGCGCATTTCTCTCACACACCCAGACTGACTGCCTCCCATAGGCTTCACTTCAGAAATATTCTCCCTCCCACAAGCGACACGTTCTTTAGCAGCGACGTCAGATGTGAGAAGTGCTGTTCCCCAGATATCTGTATTGGATCGTCATCTTTTCACCATATTTATGAATGACTTGGACGGAGCAACAGTGTGCGGCAGCTCTAAGTTCGCACTAAGTTCGGAGGCACTGTAGTAGTAAGCGACAGAGACAGATGAAGTGAGTGGGCAAAATTATGGTAAATCGAGTTCATTGTACAAAAGATCATCCACTTTGGAACCAAGTAAGATAACTCGGAGTATTTTCTAAATGATGGGAAGCAAATGTTGCGGAGTAAAGAGGTTCGTGAGTCCCAGTTCACAAATTATTAAAAATGAGTATACATGGGCAAAAATGCATTCGATAAATTCACTCATAAGAGACTCTTAGCTAAAGTTGAACCACGTGGAAGTGAAGGCAAATTATTGTCCGGGTTAGGAAATGGGTTGAGCGACAGGAAACACAGTATACGGATAATGGGCAGGTACTTCATTTGGAGGAAGAAGATTAGTGGTGTCCCGAGGGTTCTGTGCTGGGGCCTCAGCTATTCACCGTATTTATTAACGAATTAGATCAGCGATTCCCAACCGTTTCCTTCATGCGGATCATTACA
The DNA here is from genome assembly GCA_030390025.1 of Squalus acanthias. NCBI lineage: Eukaryota > Metazoa > Chordata > Chondrichthyes > Squaliformes > Squalidae > Squalus > Squalus acanthias. The sequence goes on from JASTWF010000713.1 coordinate 139,485, forward strand.
TCATCATCAAAAGCTTTTGCGGACCACAACTTAAGCAAGCCGTTTAAAACATTTTGTGAATAATGTCACAACTTACCTCTGGCACTATTATTACCCTTCTCTTCACTTGCCATGTTCAATGTGAAATTGTTCTTTGCCATTCTGTTGCAGTTTTTACACTCTTGTCTTGCCTTCTGGTTTTGAAGCCGCCTGAATTCTGTGCCATTCACCGTCATGGTCTTCAATCCCTTTTTCTCTTCTGGATGAATTGTTTGTTAGATCGGTTGAACCAGGCTGGACTGTAATGACGCTCAGTACCTTTGCTTTGCATGGGTACATGTTGTTCCATTGCATTCAGAATCACCTCCTTGAAGGAACTCCATAGAACAACTACAGCAACAACCTCCATATCTAGTTTAAACACGCCCCTCATTCTATCTGTCCTGCCTGCCAACACATCAAACCCTTTTGTTTCGGTGGAACCCATCAGGTCTCTATAAGCTCCCTCTATTCCGAAAGCTGTAGCACTGTTTCATGAAATGAACCCTTGTTTCACTACAGCAAAGGCTCAGCGACGCTTGGTCTGTCTAATTCCCCTCTGTCTCTCTTGACTAACACATGACACGGGCAGTATTTCAGAAAGTGCTACAATTGACACAGTACTGGGGACTCCAGGACAATCCTGGAGGGGTGTGTAAAACATGTTTTGAAATTAACTGGAGAGAAATGTGAGGTGACGGGTCTCGAGGGGCAGACTGAGGAGAGGGTCTGTACATTGAATGGGAACATGTCACAAAGAGCCAGAAGAGTTTGGGATTCAGAAACACAAAGCTCACCGAAGGGTTACTTCCTCGACGCCTGATCCGAATTTTTGTCAGACACTTTTCAGGTTTAACATGGATGGTGGGGGGTTGGGGTGGTGTGATTGTGTCGTCACAGTCAAACCTCTGCCCGAACCAAACTCCCACAGTCACAGGATTAGAATGGCGGAGGCCGGCAGATTCCCCCTCACTATTGGTGCAATCACCCTTTTCACAAGTAAGTGCTCTTTTTCTGTTACTTTCGATTTACATACTCGGTTTTTAATCGAACAGTGATTATTTGATATCGGAATAATATTTAAGTCATGTGGTGTGTTCATTGTCTGTACAATAACTCTGTGACCCAGTGTGAGAAGTAAAACACAAACCGCCCAGCGCGGGGCTCCAACAATCATGACAGGTTTTATCACAGTTGTTTAGAGCGTGGGGCTAATATCGCTAAAGGCACGGGTTTAATCCCTGTGCGGGTCATCTGCAGTTTAATTCTTAATTTTTCGGTTTCTCCTGACATGGAAAATCCAGACTTTACAAAAAATCTACACAAACTGTCAGGGGGAAATTATTTTCAATAACATCGAAAATTGGTGGAGTGGTAAATAGCGAGGAGGGAAGCCTCAGGCTACAGGATGATATAGACGGATTGGTCAGATGGGCAGAACAGTGGCAAATGGAATTTAACCCTGAAAAGTGTGAGGTAATGCATTTTGGGAGGACTAACAAGGCAAGGGAATACACAATGAATGGTAGGACCCTAGGAAGGACAGAGGATCAGAGGGACCTTGGTGTGCATGTACATAGATCCCTGAAGGCAGCAGGACAGGTAGATAAGGTGGTTAAAAAGCCATATGGGGCACTTGCCTACATTAGCCATGGCCGGAGACCGGAGGTGCTGTGAGGTGCTGTGAGTATTTGAACTCACTTTCGCGGGCTTTTCTTCACAGGCTGTTGTCGGGAGCGAGGAGACCGGAGGTGCTGTTAGGTGCTGTGAGTATTTGAACTCACTTTTGCGGGCTTTTCTTCACAGGCTGTTGTCGGGAGCGACAAGACCGGAGGTGCTGTGAGTATTTGAACTCACTTTTGCGGGCTTTTCTTCACAGGCTGTTGTCGGGAGTGAGGAGACCGGAGGTGCTGTGAGGTGCTGTGAGTATTTGAACTCACTTTCGCGGGCTTTTCTTCACAGGCTGTTGTCGGGAGCGAGGAGACCGGAGGTGCTGTGAGGTGCTGTGAGTATTTGAACTCACTTTCGCGGGCTTTCTTCACAGGCTGTTGTCGGAGCGACGATGAGTATTTGAACTCACTTTCGCGGGCTTTTCTTCACAGGCTGTTGTCGGGAGCGAGGAGACCGGAGGTGCTGTGAGTATTTGAACTCACTTTCGCGGGCTTTTCTTCACAGGCTGTTGTCGGGAGCGAGGAGACCGGAGGTGCTGTTAGGTGCTGTGAGTATTTGAACTCACTTTCGCGGGCTTTTCTTCACAGGCTGTTGTCGGGAGCGACGAGACCGGAGGTGCTGTGAGGTGCTGTGAGTATTTGAACTCACTTTCGCGGGCTTTTCTTCACAGGCTGTTGTCGGGAGCGATGAGACCAGAAGCGGACCAGGTGGGAAGCACCCAGGTGAACGGCATTTAAGGAGGGTGGTGGCTTAAACCCGAGTTCCTACAGAGTAGGAACCCCCACCCGCCCTCCTCCTCTAACCTACTAGTATTTTAGCAGTCTAAAAACAGAGGTCACAAATTTTTTGGTCTCAGTTTCTTTTCAGCAGGGCAGGACAGTTACCGAGAGGTCGGGAAGTCGGCGTAGGACCAAGGGGACACAAGACCGGGAAGTCAGTGAAAGACCAGGGAAGTAAGACTAACTGGTAAGTACTTTCCTCAAACCTTCCTAGAAAGTAAAACTAAAACTAGTGGGATTTGGTTAGTTTAAAAAGGAATAAGAGGAGTACAGTATACATTGGTCTAAGTAAGCTTCGGGAAAACAAAAGTCAATAAATAAACTAAAACTAGAAAATTAAAAAGTAATATAAGGGTTAAGTCATGGCAGTAGAGCTCGGACCTGTGTCATGCTCCTCCTGTAACATGTGGGAAATCAGGGACGCTTCCTGTATCCCTGACAACCATGTGTGCGGGAAGTGTGTCCAGCTGCAGCTCATGTGGGACCGCATGACGGCCCTTGAGCTGCGGATGGACTCACTTTGGAGCATCCACGATTCTGAGAGGGTTGTGGATAGCACATTTAGTGAGTTGGTCACACCGCAGGTTAAGGCCAGCGTAGATAGTACATGGGTGACCAAAAGGCAGAGCAAGGGCAGGAAGGTAGTGCAGAAATCCCCTGGGGTTGTCTCCCTTAGCAACAGGTTCACCGCCTTAGGTGCTGTTGTCGGGGGGGATGACTCATCGGGGGAAGTCACCAGCAGCCAGGCTCATGGCACCATGACTGGCTCTGTTGCAAAGAAGGGAGGCAAAAAGAGTGGCAGGGCTATAGTAATAGGGGATTCGATTGTAAGGGGAATAGATAGGGGTTTCTGTGGTCGCGACCGAGACTCCAGGATGGTATGTTGCCTCCCTGGTGCAAGGGTCAAGGATGTCTCGGCGCGGGTGCAGAACATTCTGGAGGGGGAGGGGGAACAGCCAGTTGTCGTGATACATGTTGGTACCAACGACGTAGCTAAAAAAAGGGAAGAGGTCCTACAAGTAGAATTTAGGGAGTTAGGAGCAAAGCTAAAAAGTAGGACCTCGAAGGTAGTAATCTCTGGATTACTACCAGTGCCACGTGCTAGTAACAGTACAAAGAACAGGATAGTTAGGCTAAATACGTGGCTTGAGCAGTGGTGTAAGAGGGAGGGTTTTAAATTTTTGAGGCATTGGAACCAGTTTTGTGGTAGGTGTGACCTATACAAAAGGGACGGTCTACACCTGTGCAAAGATGGAACTGATGTTCTCGGGGTAATTTTTGATAAAGCAGTTCGGGAGCATTTAAACTAGTATGGCAGGGGGCTAGAAACCTATGTAGTGAAATAGAGGAAAGTGAAAGGCAGACAGAAATAAATGGTAAAAGGGTGAGGAACAAAAAACAAAGGGACAAACTAATTCATAAAAAATGTGAGCATAAAAAAAGCCTGAGGGTTTTATACCTTAATGCGAGAAGCATCAGGAACAAGATAGATGAATTAGCTGTGGAAATAGAGGTTAATAATTATGATCTAATTGGGATTACGGAAACATGGTTGCAGGGTGAGCAGGGCTGGGAGCTTAACATACAGGGGTATTCAGTATTTAGGAAGGATCGACAAAAAAGAAAGGGAGGAGGGGTAGCATTGCTGGTAAAAGAGGGGATAAATGCAATTGAAAGGAAGGATATTAACTCAGTTAATACAGAATCTATATGGGTGGAGCTAAGAAATAGCGAGGGGCGAAAAACATTAATAGGAGTGGTATATAGGCCTCCAAATAGTAAAATAGAGGTTGGGGAGGGCATCACGAGGGAAATTAGAGAAGCGTGCAATAAGAGCACAGCTGTCATCATAGGTGACTTTAACTTACATATAGATTGGACTAGCCTAATCAGTAAAAATAATGAGGAGGAGGAATTCCTTGAGTGTTTAATGGATGGTTATCTGGATCAATATGTCGAGGAACCAACTCGGGAACAGGCTATATTGGACTGGGTACTGTGCAATGAGAAGGGACTAATTAGTAATCTTGTTGTACGGGGACCCTTGGGTCAGAGCGATCATAACATGATCGATTTCTCACTCGAAATGGAGAGCGAAGAAATTGACTCAGAGACTAAGGTCCTGAATTTAAACAAAGGGAATTATGATGCCATTAGACGGGAACTGAGTAGGTCTGATTGGACAACGTTCCTGGAAGGACTGGAGGTAGATAAACAATGGCAAGCATTTAAAGATAGAATGACAAAATTGCAAAAATTGTTTATACCAATCTGGCATAAAAGGAAATCTAAAAAGGTGACTCAACCGTGGATAACAGGGGAAATTAGAGACAGCATAAAATCCAAAGATAGGGCGTATAAAATAGCCAAAAAAAGCGCCAGAGCGGAAGATTGGGAACAGTTTAAGATAGAGCAAAGAAGGACAAAGGGCTTAATCAAGAGGGGCAAAATAGCTTACGAAAGCAAGCTGGCGGAAAATATAAAAACTAACTCCAAAAGCTTTTATAAGTACATCAAGAGGAAAAGACTGGTGAAAACCAAAGTTGGTCCATTGCAGTCAGATATGGGGGAATATATAACGGGAAATAAGGAAATGGCAGACCAACTAAATGCATACTTTGGGTCAGTCTTTACGAAGGAAGACACAAAAAACCTCCCTGGGATATCGGGAAAAATAGGGACATTGGCAAAGGAGGAACTGACGCAAATCAATATCTCTAAGGATATGGTGTTAAGGAAGCTAAAGGGATTGAAGGCGGACAAATCCCCAGGGCCTGATAACATGCATCCTAGGTTACTGAAGGAGGTGGCCCTAGAGATAGCGGATGCACTAAGTATGATTTTTCAGAATTCATTAGACTCGGGAACAGTGCCCATGGATTGGAGGGTAGCTAACGTTACCCCACTATTCAAAAAGGGGGGTAGGGAAAAAGCAGGTAATTACAGACATGTAAGCCTTACATCAGTTGTGGGCAAAATGCTGGAGTCCATCATTAAGGATGAAATAGCGGAGCACTTAGCAAATGGGGACAGGATAGGACAGAGTCAACATGGATTTACAAAGGGTAAATCGTGCTTGACTAATCTATTGGAATTTTTTGAGGGAGTAACTGGTAAAATAGATGGGGGAGAGCCAGTAGATGTGGTGTACCTGGACTTCCAAAAGGCCTTCGACAAGGTCCCACATAAAAGATTAGCATGGAAAATTGAAGCTCATGGGATAAAGGGGAAAGTATTGACGTGGATAGAGAACTGGCTGTCAGATAGAAAACAGAGAGTTGGAATAAACGGCTCATTTTCTGAATGGCAGGCAGTAACAAGTGGGGTACCGCAGGGATCTGTCCTGGGTCCACAGCTGTTCACAATTTACATTAATGACCTGGATCAGGGAGTCGGATGCAGCATTTCCAAATTTGCAGACGACACTAAACTGGGAGGGGGGGTGGGCTCAGAGGAGGAGACCAGGAAGCTCCAGAGCGATTTGGACAGACTGGGTGATTGGGCGGATAAATGGCAGATGCACTATAATGTGGACAAGTGCGAAGTTATCCACCTTGGGTGCAGGAACGGGAGGGCAAATTATTATTTAAATGGCAATAAATTGGGAGAGGGGGAAGTACAGAGAGACCTGGGTGTTCTTGTACACCAGTCACTGAAGGCAAGCATGCAGGTGCAACAGGCGGTCAAGAAGGCAAACAGTATGCTGCCCTTCATAGCAAAAGGGTTGGAATACAGGAACAGGGCTACCTTGCTGCAGCTGTACAGGGCACTGGTGAGACCACACCTCGAGTACTGTGTACAGTTTTGGTCGCCTCATCTGAGGAAAGATGTTCTTGCCATGGAGGGGGTGCAGCGGCGATTCACCAGGCTGATACCAGGAATGGCGGGATTGACCTATGAGGAGAGACTATGTAGTTTAGGGATGTACACACTGGAGTTTAGAAGATTGAGAGGGGACCTCATAGAAGTGTATAAAATTCTGACAGGTCTAGACAGACTAGATGCAGAAGGAATGTTTCCCTTGGTGGGTGAGAACAGAACTAGAGGACATAATTTAAGGATAAGGGCTAAACCATTTAGGACAGAAATGAGGGGGAATTTCTTCACTCAGAGGGTGGTGAACCTGTGGAACTCATTGCCACAGAGGGCAGTGTACGCCAGCTCATTAAATATATTTAAGAGGGAATTAGATATATTTCTACAGGCAAAAGGGGTTAAGGGTTACGGAGAGAAGGCGGGGACGGGATACTGAATTGGAGGATCAGCCATGATCTCATTAAATGGCGGAGCAGGCTCGAAGGGCCGGATGGCCTACTCCTGCTCCTATCTTCTATGTATCTATGTATAAGAGCAGGCAGGTTATGATGGAGCTGTACAAAATGCTAGTTAGGCCACAGCTGGAATTCTGTGTGCAGTTCTGGTCGCCACACTATCGGAATGATGTGATTTCATTGGAGAGAGTGCAGAAGAGATTCACCAGGATGTTACCTAGGCTGGAGTGCTTCAGCTATGAAGAGAGAGTAGACAGGCTGGGATTGTTTTCCTTAGAGCAGAGAAGGCTGAGGGGGGACCTGATTGGGGTTAATAAAATTATGAGGGGCATAGATAGGGTAGATAGAAAGGAACTTTTCCCCTTAGTAGAAGGGTCAATAACCAGGGGGCATAGTTTCAAGGTAAGGGCCAGGAGGTTTAGAGGGGATTTGAGGAAAAACATTTTCACTCAGAGGGTGGTTAGAATCTAGAACTCACTGCCTGAAAGGGTGGTAGAGGCAGGGACCCTCACAACATTCAAGAAGCCTTTAGATGAGCTCTTGAAACGTCATAGCATACAAGGCTATGGACCAAGTGCTGGAAAATGGGATTAGAATAGACAGGGCTTGATGGCCAGCGCGGACACGATTAGCCGAAGGGCCTCTTTCTGTGCTGTATACCTCTATGACTAACATCCATTTCACCTTTGCACTGGGCGGAACAACACATCTTTCTGTTTATTTGTCTTTCTTCGGTTTGCTGATAAACGTTTAAGTCGCGGTCTGTTCCCGTTAATGGTCACAAGCAGTAACAGACAGACAGAGCGTGTCTCACCGCCCCGAGATGTGTAAAAGGCATCAGTTTAGGACAAATGCATCAAATCAAATGTTCACCCGGCACCAAGAGAGACAGAAACCAGAGAAAGGGGCAGAAGGAGGTGGAGAAATAAAAGCTCAATACAGCCAATAGAAATAGTTTCGATCCTTGATGTCTCTCTGTACTCAAACCCAACCCTTCAGTGGCGGATAAAAAACTTCAGTTTCAATTGGTAATTTCGAGAAAAGGACCCAAAGAACGAGACACATAATATCTATAAGCTGCCGAATCCCAACTGAGCTATTTCGGCCTCACATCAAAGTGATTTTCGTGTCATTCTTTTGAAGAAACTCGAATCCGTCCTGCTCATTATTCACTTCGGGGGAATGGGACCCAGCCAGATCTCGGAGCTCAGGTTATGTTAATGTTCTGCTGACGTGTTTGTAAACATCTAAGGCTGACACACCAGGGGAGACCTCACTGGCCCGAAGTCCCACTGAGCCGCAGGTGAAATGATAAGAAGTTCAACGAGAGAGAGATAAGAGTCCAGAATCATGGAGAGATGTTCTGATATTGTTGTTGAATCTAATTTACTTCAAACACTCCTTGGACTCTCTGCCGCGGAATCCAGAGCGGGGGATCGCCTTTAAAATCTGCATTAAAACTAACCTACCAATGTGGGGCTCGAACCCACGACCCTGAGATTATGAGTCTCATGTTCTACCCACTGAGCTAGCCTGTCTTGTCCAGAGCAGTTCTCTCTGTCTGTCTTTATCAGTAAATCGAACGGCCAAAGCCCGATTGAAAGATGGATTCCTCTCACTGACCGATCATAAATATATATTGACATTAAATATAAATATAAATGTCAATTAAATAATAAATCAGTAATGGCTAAACTACCACATTGTCGCAAAAATGCATCTGGTTCACTAATATAAGCAAATCTGCTGTTCTGGTCTATATGTGATTCCAGACCAGCAGCAATGTGTTTAACTCTTAACTGCCCTCTGACATGGCCTAGGAAGCCATCAGTTGTATTCAAGAAGGCGGCTCACGACCACCACTAAATGCTGGCCTTGCTGCCGATGTCCGCACGTCCAATGAATAAACGACTCAATGGCCCAGAAATTGATCTCGCTCTGTTCCCGCGGGGGTAAGGCTTCCCCGCGATCTCTCACTCCGCGTTGGCTTTTTCAGATCCAGCTCGCACGAACTTGATGTTCCAGACATCAGCTGGGCAGTGCTTGCATATCCCACCGGCGTAGTGAATTCGTGCGAGCTGTGGGATCACGTGACTCAGTTAGAGCCAATGGCAGCACACCATCTTCCATTCATAAGTTTCACATACGTGCCGTGAAATCTATGAATCTTACACCCCCCCAAAATAACAGCTAAACCTCAATTAAATTAAAAAAAATAACCATCACATTAATAAAAATAAGTATAGTTAAATAAATTAACCATTTTAAATAAAAAATTAAATTTTTGAAAAAATTAAAAATCTTTTAAAAAGTTATAAAAATAAACTTACCTGTCTTTAAAGTCTCTAAAAAAGATATACCTGTTAAAAAAAATTCAAAAAAATACTTAATTCACTACTTACCTTGTTAAAAGTGGGTCTTACTCCTCCTTTTTCCATTTCTAAAATCTTCCGTCCTTACCTGCGCGTCCAAAGCACGAAGTGCACAGCGTGCGCGCAGCCTGTAGCGCGCACGCAATGCACCGAGGAACCGCCCCCTTTTCAAAAGACCAAGTGCCGGTTTTCAGCGCATGCGCAGGGCATGCAGAAAACCGGCAATTGGAGAGAGAATACGCGAGAGTACGCAGTGCGTACTCTCGCGCAGCGGGATGAATTTTTGGCCCATTAAAATATCATGGGCAGGTATGGTAAACAATGAAAAAGGCTAATGGAAAGCTGGGGTTTATATCTAGAGGACTACGATACAAAGCCCTGGCTAGAACACAGCTGGAGGACTGGATTCAGTTCTGGGCACCGTAGGACGGATTTATTAGGTTTGGAGATATTAAGGCAAACTAATAAGGCAGATAGAAAGAAACAATTTCCGATGGTTGGAAGTCTAGGACTAGTGGACAAAGCTTAAAAAATAGAGCCAGGAGTGAAGTTAGGAAACCAATTTGGAATTCCCTCGAGCAAATGGCAGCTTTTCAGAGGTGAAGTGAGGTGAGAGTGACTGCGCTTGACATCAAGGCAGCATAAGCTCGAGTGTGGCATCAAGGAGCACTAGTAAAATTGAAGTCAATGGGAATCAGGCGTAACACTCTTTGCTTGCTGCAGTCATACCTAGCACAAAGGAAAATGTTTGTGGCTGTTGGAGGCCAACCATTTCAGCCCCAGGACATCGCTGCAAGAGGTCCTCAGGGCAATGTCCTCGGCCCAAGCAGCTTCATCAATGACCTACCCTTCATCATAAGGTCACAAATGGATGATCGCTGATGATCGCAGAGTGTTCAGTTCCACTCGCAAAACCTCAGATAATGAAGCAGTCCATGTACACATGCAGAAATACTTGGATGACATAAGTGACAAGTATCATTCACGCCACACAAGTGCCAGGCAATGACTATCTCCAACAATAGGGTGTCTAACCACCGCCCCTTGAAATGAAACGTGATTACCATCACCGAATCCCCCACCATCAATATCCTGGGGGGTCGCCATTGATCAGAAACTAAACTGGACCAGCCACATAATTACTGTGTCTACAAGAGCAGGTCAGAGGCTGGGTATTCTGCGGCGTGTGTCACACCTCCTGACTCCTAAAAGCCTTTCCACCATCTATCTACAAGGCATAAGTAAGGAGTGTGTTGGGATACTCTCCACTTGCCTGGATGGGTTCCCCTAAACAACACTCACGAAGCTCTATAACATCCAAGAGAAAGCAGCTCGCTTGATTGGCACACCATCCACCACCTTAAACGTTCACTCCCTCCACCACCAGTGTAACGTGGCTCCAGTGTGTACCATCTACAAGATGCACTGCAGCAAATTGCCAAGGCTTCTTCGACAGCACCTCCCAAACCTGGAACCTCTACCACCGAGAAGGGCAAGGGCAGCAGATGCATGGGAACACCATCACCTCCAATTTTCCGTCCAAGTCACATATTATCCTGACTTGGAAATATATCATCGTTCCTTCATCGTTGCTAGGACAAAATAATGGAACTCCCTTCATAACAGCACTATGGGAGTACTTTCACCAAACGGACTGCAGTGGTTCAAGAAGGTGGCTAACCACGACCTTCTCAAGGGCCATTAGCAATAGGCATTAAATTCTAGCCTTGCCAGCGACGCCCACATCATTAGAATGAAATAAACATATTGTTGAACGTTAAAAAATAAATATACAAATAATTATTTTTTAACTTTTCCTTTTGTCTCTTATATCTCTCACCCTCTTAATCACATCTTTCTTTTCACTCTTTATTTTGCTGTCTGTACATGATTTGTCACTGAATGAACTATTCTAATTTACAGTTCCTGGTTCAGACGCTGAGAGCCTCAGTAAGGATTCTTTAATCTGATTGGTTGAGGAGTTGCACAGTTGCTTGTCCAGTTCACCCGGGTCCCAGATCCCCTGTAGACTGCGTCGCGCTGTTTTGGATTTCTATTCACCGCAACTTCCAGAGCAAAAACATAGAAAAGCCCGGAGAAAATCAGTGGGCAAGAGGAAGTGTAATGAACAGCGAGCGCTGTTAATTCACTGCTGGCTGCAAAATCCAGGGCACAATTTAGGACAGATGACCAAACCTTGGTCAAACCGGTAGGTTTTAAGGAGCGTCTTAAAGGAGGAGAGAGGTGGAGAGCTTTAGGGATTTAATGCCAGAGTTTAAGGACTGGACTGGACAGCTGAAGGCACGGCCACAAATGGAGGGCTGAAAAAAGTGGGCGATTCACAAGAGGCCGGAGTAGGAGCAACGCAGATTTCTCGGAGACATTAAAAGCAACCCTCTCCATCTCGACTCTTGTAAGGCAGTAACTGCACATTACAGGTCTTGTGGAGCTGGGGGAGGTTACAGAGATAGGGAGGGGCGAGGCAATGATGGAGAATTTTGAAATCGAGACATTTCTGGACCGGGAGCCAGTGTAGATCAACGGGCACAGGTTTGAGCTCTGATTCGGACTTAGTGCGAGTTAGGTTACAGGCAGCAGTGTTTTGGATGAGCTCATGTTTATGGAGAGTGGAAGATGTGAGGCAGTTCAGGAGAGCATTGGCTAAGACAAGTCTGGAGGGAACAAAAATATGGATGAGGATTTTGTTCCCGGTGAAGCGGAGCTGATCGATGTGACACAGTCTTTGTGATGGACAGGATCTGGGGTCAGAAGCTCAGCTCAGGGTCAAACATGACAGTGAGGTGGACAACAGTCTGGTTCAACCTGAGACACTGGCCAGGGAGGGGGATAGGCAGTGCCTGATGTTCAGTTCCATTGACAGCAATAGAACGGAATATCAGGTGCTGCGTATAACGGTGGCAGGTCCGATACAGGCCCCTCCTTCCTCTGACTGCAGCTTGATCCTCGTAGACAAGATGACTGGCCAAGCCACCTTCTTCTGACTGCAGTGCTGATTTTCTTTAGCGACTGTGTTTTATACAGCTTTCCTTGTCTTTTGCATTAAATCATTCATTCAGAGATAGTGAAATGTTCCTTTAATGTTGGTCTGAGCTGTTTGAGCTGTGAAACGTTTACACTCACACATCCTGTGTGGCTATTATCCAGTTTGTCCTTATCACAGCCCAAAATTGTTCATTCACTCCTAAAGTTTACTTACAAAGGTGGCAGAGAACCACTTGGTTCGGTTCATGAGTGACGTCGTATTCTGCATTTCAAAACTTCAAAGGTTTAACTTCTCACCTCAGAAAGATCACCAGAGACACCATGTCTACAATCTGAGAGGGTTTGTTTATCTCTGTTGACTATCACTACCCCCTGCAGTCACAAACAAGTTTCCTGCCTTATCAGTGAAAGACTGCTTGCTACATTAACCAACTTTATTTCAATTTGTAAAAGCTTTTTGCCTGGCAAAGCATTTCAAGAAATATTAAAATTAATGGTCTGTATTTGATTAGTTTTTTGATAAGGTAACAGAGAGGGTTGATGAGGGCAATGCAGTTGATGTGGTGTACATGGAATTGTAAAAGGCGTTTGATATAGTGCCACATAATAGGCTTGCCAGAAAAGTTGAAGCCCATGGAATAAAAGGGACAGTGGCAGCAAGGATACGAAATTGGCTAAGTAACAGGACACAGAGAGTAGTGGTGAATGGTTGTTTTTCAGACTTGTGGAAAGTATGCAGTGGTGTTCCCTAAACAACGGCACCTGGCCCACAATTTCACTTGATATATATTAAGGACTTGGACTTGGGTGTACAGGGCCTAATATATTTTTTTGCAGCTGACACAGAACTTGGAAGTATAGTGAACAGTGAGGAGGATAGTGATAGACTTCAACAGGACGTAGACAGGCTGGGGGAAAGGGAAAACTCGTGGCAGATGAAATTTAATGCAGAAACGTGCGAAGTGATACATTTCAGTAGGGAGAATGAGAAGAGACAATATAAACTAAAGGGTACAATTCTAAAGGGGGTACATGAACAGAGAGACCTGGGAGTAGATTTGCACAAATCGTTGAAGGTGGCAAGGCAGGTTGAGAAAGCCGTTAAAAAAACATACGGGATCTTGGCTTAATAAATAGAGGCATAGAATAGAACAGCCCGGAAGGTTTGATAAACCTTTATAAAACACTGGTTCGGCCTCAACTACAGTATTGTGTCCAATTCATGGCACCGCACTTTAGGAAGGATGTGAAGCATTTGAGAGGGTGCAGAAAATATTTACAAGAATGGTTCCAGGGATGAGGGACTTCAGTTACATCGATAGGCTGGAGAAGATGGGGTTGTTCTCCTTAGAGCAGAGAAGTTTAAGAGGAGATTTGATAGAGGTGTTCAACATCATGAGGTGTGAAGACAGAGTAGATAGAGGGAAACTGTTCCCATTGGCAGAAGGGTCGAGAAACAGAGGACACAGTTTTAAGGTGATTGGCAGAAGAACCAAAGGCGATATGAGGAAAAACTTTTTTATGCAACGAATGGTTAAGATCTGGAATGCACTGCCTGAAAGGGTGGAGGAGGCAGATTCAATCGTGGCTTTCAAAAGGGAATTGGATAAGTACATGCAGGAAAAAAAATCTGGGCTACAGGAAAGGGCAGGAGACTGGGACGAGCTGAAGTGCTCTTGCAGAAAGCCGGAACGGGCTCGACGGGCCGAATGGCCCCCTTCTGTGCGGTAAATTTCTATGATTGTACAATTGTCCTTTTAATGGAATAGCACTTTGCAATATAATAGTAGGTTGCAATGGCATAGAACTTTGCAATACAATAGAACTTTGCAATGAAATATAATTTTGCAATATAATAGTTCCTTACAATGGAATATCACTTTGCAATATAATAGCCCTTTAACAATCGAATATCACTTTGCAATATAATAGCCCTTTAACAATGGACTATCACATTGCAATATAATTGCCCTTTGCAACGAAATAGCGCCTTGCAATGGAATATTGCGTTGCAATGGAATAGTCCTTTGTAATGGAATAGCATTTCGCAATATAATAGTTCTGTGCAATGGAGTAGCATTTTGCAATATAATAGTCCTTTGCGATGGAATATCACTTTGCAATATAATAGCCCTTTAACAATGGAATATCACTTTGCAATGGAATATCACTTTGCAATATACTGGCGCTTTGCAGTGCACTGTCACTTTAGATGCGGCTGCTGAGTGTGGCCATTGTCTGGAGCCGCTCACAGGCTGTGCTGCTGCTCACAGACACACCCAGGCCGGCAGCACATGGTGCAGGAAGCAAGGAAGGAATGGCGGCTGCAGCTCGCCAGCTCGGCTTCTGTGTGAGTGAGTGCGTGAGTGATTGTGGAGCTCAGGACCACAAGGGGCTGGGGGAGTGGCCTGGGGGATTGGAGGGGGTGAACAGGCATGTAGGGGGTGATTGGCGCACCAGGAGATGGGCAAGGAGGGAGGGTGAAAAGAAGAAAATATAATCAAGTATCTAATAATAACATATATACTTTACTTCTGTAAACAACATGTCTGTCTGTGATTTGAGTGGAGTGGAATAAAATGAATGGAATTATCCCACAGCAGCTTTTGCTCTGAAAACATTCCACAAATATTCCCCAATAAAACCCAGGCCAGAAAAAAATCAAGTGGATTTATTATTCTGAAAGTAATAAAAAAGTAAATATAATATATATATAAAATATATACTTTACTTAGACAAAAGTCTTGATTTGGTTGGGTTGGGAATGAAAGGGAGAGTAAGACCCCACAGCTCTGACACACCCCACAAACATTCCCCTTTAAAGTCCAGTCCAGAAAAAAAATCAAATGGCTTGATGTATAAATGTAGCTTTAATTTTTACAAAAGCCTTGAAAGAAGGGCAAAGTAAGATCCCACAGCAGCGCGGTCTGGAATGAAATCAGTATGATCTAATGGTGTATACTTTCTGTTTTTTTCAGCCATGTGATGCAGTACCGATGAACACGGCAGGTAACTTGAACTCAGACAAGCCCTGCATACACACCAGCTTTTCCTGTCTGTCTCTCTCTCCCTCACACACAGACACACAGGAGAGCCTGCAAAATTGCCACGCAACACTGTCAGCAATGAAAGAAAGTTGATTTATATCATTGCTCTGCTGTGTTTGGCAGTTTAAAAGCAGAAACACTTTTCAGTATCTTCTCTTTCCATTGTGCGGCCTACAGAAAAAGGCTCTCTATACTAAATCAAAAGCAAAATATTGTGGAAGCGGGAAATCTGAAATAAAACCAGAAAATGCTCGAAATGCTCAGTAGTTCAAGCAGCAACTGTTGAGAGAGAAAGAAAAACAGAGTTAATGTTTCAGCTCGATTACCTTTCCTGAGAACCTTGCCAGAATCTGACAAAAGGTCATCGAGCTGAATTAACTCTGTTTCTCTCTCTCTCCACCGTTGCTGCCTGACCTGCTGAGTATTTCCAGCATTTTCCTTTTTGTTTTCTGTTCTGCATATTGTCTTGATGTCATGTGTCTCTCTCACTGCCTGCCTGGTCTCAATTTGAGTGGAGTGGAATAAAAAGAATGCAAAGATCCCACAGCAGCTTTTACTAACTGAGGCTCCACAAAATATTTTTCAGTTTCTTATTCTTTTACTTTGCGGCCTACAGCAACAGGCTTTCTATTCTGCATCTTGCCTTTTGATTTCATGTCTTTCTCTCTCACTGACTGTCTGTGTGTCTCTCTCTCACTCAAACACTCTCCCTCCCATCCACATTGAACTAAAATTTACAGTGACATGACACACAGACTCACACAGACTCTGCAATTTGCAGAAACTAACACTCACACACACACATCCACTTTGAAAGTGGTGTAGCCTGGGAGTGTCAATTTTGATGAGAAATCCGGGCCCCCGAGAGGAAATGAAAGCCCGAGAGAGTGAAAAGAAGTAAATACAATCAGGAATCAATAATATATATACTTTACTTTTTTTAACTAAATGTCTGCCTGTCTGTGGTTTGCATGGAGTGTAATAAAATGAATGGAAAGATCCCACAGCAGCTTTTGCTCTGAAAACGTCCCAAGCACATTCCCCAATAAAGCCCAGTCCTGAAAGTAATCAAATGGATTATTCTGAATATAATATTAAAAATGTAATATATACATTTTGTTGCAAACGTCTTGTCTTGTTTGGGTTGGGCTGAAGGGGAGAGTATGATCTCACAGCAGGAAATGCCATGAAACACTCCACAAACATTCCCCTATAAAGTCTAGTTCTGTAAAATATCAAATGGCTTGATGTATATATGTAGCCTTGTTTATTACAAAATTCTTGAAAGAAAGGCAAAGTAAGATCCCAGAGCAGCGCGGTCTGGAATTAAATCAGTATGATCTAATGATGTATACTTTCTGTTTTTTTCAGCCATGAGATGCAGTACCAATGCACACGGCAGATAACTTGAACAAAGACAGGCCCTGCATACACGCCAGTTTTTGCTGCCTGTCTGTCTCTCTCTCTCTCTCTCTCACACACACACACACACACACACAGGCCAGCCTGCAAAATTGCCACAGAACTTTGTCAGCAATGAAAGAAAGTTGATTTCTAACATTCCTCTGCTGTGTTCGGCAGTTTAAAAGCAAACAGATAGTTTTCAGTATCTTATCTTTTCATTTTGCGGCCTACAGAAACAGGCTTTCTATTCTGCATCAAAAGCAAATGCTGTGGATGTGGGAAATCTGAAATAAAAACAGAAAATGCTGGACATACTCAGCAGGTCAGGCAGCATCTGTGGCGAGAGAGAGAAACAGAGTTAATGTTTCAGCCCGATTACCTTTTGTCAGATTCTGGCAAGGTTCTGACGAAAGGTCATCGAGCTGAAACATTTACATTGTTTCTCTGTATCTCCACTGATGCTGCCTAACCTACTGAGTATTTCCAGCATTTCCTGTTTTTATTTCTATTCTGCACGTTGTCTTGATTTCATGCATCTCTCTCACTGCCTGCCAAACTGCCTTGTCTTGATTTGAGTGGAGTGGAATAAAAAGAATGCAAAGCACCAGAGGATGCAAAGATCCGAGAGCAGCTTTTATTGTCAGACAGTCCACAAAGACATTTTTCAGTATCTCACTGACTGACTGTCTGTCTTGAATTGAAGTGAAATGAAATAAAGTGCAATAAAGTGATACACAGCAGCATTACATGTGGACCAGGCCAGAATTAAACCAAAAGGGTTTATTACAACAACAGCAGGTAATAAGACAGCAGACCACATCTCACACAAACACCAGCTTTTGCCATCTCTCTCTCTCACGCACACACACACACACTCACAGCCTGGCCAGCCTGCAGAGGGATGACTGCCGTGTTGGAAGATTAAAACCAAAAAGACGCTTTTCAGTATCTTTTCTTTTCACTTTGTGGCCTAAAGAAACAGTCTTTCGATTCTGCAACTTGCCTTTTGATTTCATGTGTCTCTTGCTGTCAATGACTATCTGTCTGTCTGCCACTCACACAGTCTCCCTCCCACCCACATTGAACTAAAAGTTACATGAACATGACACACACACTCACACAGACTCTGCAATTTGCAGAAACTCACTCACACACATCCATCCATTTTGAAAGGGATGCAGCCTGGGATTGTCAATTTTTGATGATGTCCCTTCCTGGCTGTGCGGCCATGTTTGATGAGGATAATCCAACAGGAAGCGGTGAAGTCAAGGCCGCAGAAACCCGGGTCCCCACGAGGAAATGAAAGACCGGGAGGGTGAAAAGAAGAAAATAAAATCAGGGATAAATAATAATATATCTACTTTACTTTTGTTAACTAAATGTCTGCCTGTCTGGGATTTGCGTGGAGTGGGATAAAATGAATGGTATGATCCCAGAGAAGATTTTGCTCTGAAAATACCCCCAAGCACATTGCCCACTAAAGCCCAGTCCTGAAAAAAATCAAATGGATTATTCTGAAAATATTTTATAAAATATAATATATACTTTGTTTTTACAAAAGTCTTGACTTGGTTTGGTTGTGTTGGGATTAATTGTAGAGTAAGATCTCACCGCAGGATATGCGCTGAAACACCCCACAAACATTCCTCGATAAAGTCCAGTCCAGAAAAAATCAATTGGCTTGAGGTATATATGTAGCTTTGCTTTTTACAAAAGTCCTGAAAGAAAGGCAAAGTAAGATCTGACAGCATTGCAGTCTGGAATTAAATCAGTATGATGTAATGGTGTATACTATCTGTTTTTTTCAGACATGAGATGCAATATCAATGCACACAGCAGGTAACTCGAACTCAGTCAAGCCCTGCTTACACACCAGCTTTTGCTGTCTCTCTCTCTCTCACACACACACACACACACGCACAGGCCAGCCTGCAAAATTGCCACACAACACCATCAGCAATGAAAGAAAGTTTTTTTCTCTCATTGCTCTGCTGTGTTTGGCAGTTTAAAAGCAAAAAGACACTTTTCAGTATCTTATCTTTTCATTTTGCGGCCTACAGATACAGGCTTTCTATTCTGCATCAAAAGCAAAATACTGCTGATGCTGAAAATGGGAATAAAAACAGAAAATGCTGGAAATACTGAGCAGGTCAGGCAGCATCTGTGGAGAGAGAAAGAGAAACAGAGTTAACGTTTCATCTCGATTACCTTTCGTCAGATTCTGTCAAGGTTCTGACGAAACGTCATCGAACTGAAACATTAACACTGTTTCTCTCTCCACAGATGCTGCCTGACCTGCTGAGCATTTCCAGCATTTTCTGTTTTCATTTCTATTCTGCATGTTGTCTTGATTTTGTGTGTCCCTCAAACTGCCTGTCTGCCTGTCTTGTCTTGACTTGAGTGGAGGGAAATTAGAATAATGCAAAGATCACACAGCAGCTTTTACTTTCAGGCCTCCTCCAGAGGGGACTGATCGATGCCTCCTCCAGAGGGGACTGACCGAGGCCTCCTACAGAGGGAACCTACCGAGACCTCCTCCAGAGGGGACCAACCGAGGCCTCGTCCAGAGGGGACCGACCGAGGCCTCGTCCAGAGGGGAACAACGGAGGCCTCCTCCAGAGGGGACTGACCGAGGCCTCCTCCAGAGGAGACTGACTGAGGCCTCCTACAGAGGGGACCTACCGAGACCTCCTCCAGAGGGGACCAACCGAGGCCTCGTCCAGAGGAGAACGATGGAGGCCTCCTCCAGAGGGGACTGACCGAGGCCTCGTCCAGAGGGGGAGAAGGTGGGATGTACTTTAGAGAAAACTTTATTCAATATATTAAAACAATAAAGAAGTTATTGAAAATGTCGAGGAGACCAGGTGTGAGTTGAAGTAAGCGGTGGAGTTTTATTTACACAACACAGGGACTACAACAATAACCTGAATTTTTATAGCGGCTTCAATGTAATGAAACGACACGAGGCAATTAGCAGACAACATTTGACACTGAGGCACATAAAGAGATGGCCCAAAGCTCGGTGAAAGTGGTCGGTTTTAAAAAGCGTTTAAAGGAGGAGGAGGTGAGAGAGGTAGAGCTGCAAAGAGGTTTAGAGCGGAAATTCCAGAGTTTAGGCCTTGGCAGCTGAAGTCATGGCGCCAATGTGGAGCAATGAAAATCGAGGATGTGCAACAGGTCAGAGGAGTGGAGAGATCTCGGAGGGTTGTTGGGACACTTGTTACAGAGTCAGACTCCTCACTGGGAGAGACACACACTGTACACAGTGACACTTGTTACAGAGTCTGACTCCTCACTGGGAGAGACACACACTGTACACAGTGACACTTGTTACAGAGTCTGACTCCTCACTGGGAGACACACACTGTACACAGGGACACTTGTTACAGAGTCTGACTCCTCACTGGGAGAGACACACACTGTACACAGTGACACTTGTTACAGAGTCTGACTCCTCACTGGGAGAGACACACACTGTACACAGTGACACTTGTTACAGAGTCTGACTCCTCACTGGGAGACACACACTGTACACAGGGACACTTGTTACACAGTCTGACTCCTCACTGGGAGAGACACACACTGTACACTGGGACACTTGTTACAGAGTCTGACTCCTCACTGGGAGACACACACTGTACACAGGGACACTTGTTACAGAGTCTGACTCCTCACTGGGAGAGACACCCAGGAATACTGAGTGCAATTGTCAGTGTCCCACTGCAGCCCAGACTGAGCCCCACCCTGGGCGCTTCCTGTCTGTGCATTTCCCCAGTGCCCCATTGGGGAACATTCAGTCCCGGCTATCCTGCAGAAGCAGCGCTGTGGGGCCGGGCGGCTGAGTCTCGTGACCCTGTGGCTGGGCGTCTGACCTCACAATGGGAGATGACGCTCGCTCAGCTCGAGCTGGAAACCGCAACATTTTCAGATTATGATACTGAGAGCAGCGATTGTCATCGCTTGAAAAGTTCACACTCAGTCCGGGTCTTGCTCCGTGCAGTAACTCCAGCACGTTCTCTCCGGTTGAACTGAAGCGATTCTCCCACAGCCTGAAACAGATTATAGGTGAAACATGAAATAAACAGATTGAAAAAAGTAAATAAAAGGGACACTGGGGTTAATATTTCAAGAATAATTACAGACAAATATTACCCATAAAAGTGACTGAATCCCATTGATATTTTATTTATTACATTAAACATTAACACAAACACTCACCAGATCTGCTCCAGACTCCTGCAGTTCAGTATGAGGCGGCCGAGAGCGGGGACAGATCGGTCTGTGAAGGAGTTTGATCCCAGGTCCAGAACCTTCAGTGACTGGTTTGTACTGAGAGCGGAGGCGAGATCCTCGGCACCAGAATCTGTGAGACCGACAGACCATAGCCTGGGGACCAGAGAGAGAAATAACAGGAATCAGAGTAAATCCCCAGTGTTCATTAATAACACTATTACTGATACTAATAATAATGTTCAGTGTCAGACATCCAGTTATTATAAACACAATCTCACACAGTCTGGTACTTACCCCAGTTCCTGTATTTTACAGTCCGGGCTCCTCAGAGCCGGAGACAGTAGTTTCACTCCTGAATCTCCCAGTTTATAGTTCTCCATTCTAAACACAAACAGAGAGAAACAAATGGAATCAAACACTGGATCTGATATATTTTTCACTCTCGGATATTACAGCAATCACTGAAAGTACTTCAAGACATTAATAACCCGTTTCCCCCCGCGATTTCCCAACTGGGCGATTCGGGTGCGGCCGGGGTCGGGTCGGGTGCGTCACGGGTCGGAGGCGGATCAGGTGCGGCCGGGGTCGGAGGCGGATCGGGTTCGGCCGGGGTCGGTGGCGGGTCGAGTGCGGCCGGGGATGGCTCGGATGCGGCCGGGGTCGGGGACAGGCAGGGGTCGGGTCGGGGACGGGCAGGGGTCGGGTCGGGTACGGCCGGGGTCGGAGACGGGCAGGGGTCGGGGACGGGCAGGGCGCGGGTCGGGGAAGGGCCGCGGCAGGGGTCGGTGGCAGGTCGGGTGCGGCCGAGGTCGGGTCGGGTGCGGCCGGGGTCGGGTGTGGCCGGGGTCGGTGGCAGGTCGGGTGCGGCCGGGGTCGGGTCGGGTGCAGCCGGGGTCGGGGGCGGGTGCGGTCGGGGTTGGTGGCAGGTCGGGTGCGGCCGGGGTCGGGTCGGGAGCGGCCGGGGTCGGTGTCGGGTCGGGTGCGTCCGGATTCGGGTCGGGTGCGGCCGGGGTCAGGGGCAGGTGCGGCCGGTATTGTGGTCGGGTCGGGTGAGGTCGGTGGCGGGTCGGGTGAGGCCGGTGGCGGGTCGGGTGAGGCCGGGATCAGTGGCTGGTCGGGTGCGGCCGGGGTCGGTGGCGGGTCGAGTGAGGCAGGGGTCGGTGGCGGTTCGGGTGCGGCCGGGGGCGGGTCGCGGCCTCGCTCTGTAGAATTGGAGGAAGCGGGTTTGATGATGTTATTTGATGACGCGCACATTGAGTTTACCCATTGTGATGTCAGTGTTCTACAGTATTGAGGTGCTGCAAACATTGACAACCTCTGCCCAGAGGAGCACGGCTGCACACAGGCTCTCCCATAACTCCCTCTCCATTTGCTTATGAAGGGAGCCACAGCATTCATGGAGGATCTCTGCACTTCCAATGGGCGGAAGAGACCACCGCAGCCTGGTTGCACAGTGGGGCTCAAGCAGGGATGTCGTCAGGAGGACCAGGCTGCATTGGCGCAAACCTTTCAATGATCTCAGTTGATCATAAAACGTTACTGCAAAGCCACCCTCAACCTCATCCTGCTGTGCCACTCATCACATCCCCAACACTCTGCCTTCCCTACACTACTCCTGCACATTCTTACTCCGACCAACTTACCTTGCACCTCCACCCACCCCTCTCTATCTATATTATCACATCTCCATCTCACTAGCCACCCCTCACACTCACCCTCCTCCTAGTCCAATCATACCAACTAACAACACACAAGAGTAGGCAATTGTGTGTTTTAGCCAATGTTGATGTGAAGTTTCTGTATATGTCGTGTCAAACATTGGAATCTTTATTTTCAACACTTTCCGTTCTTCGACAGATTTGTGTGCACCTTTGGATGTGGCTTAATGAGTTGCAGTGAATGGTGAGACAAAACGATACCCCCCGCAATGCTGATGAGTGTGACAGGAATAGTTTGGGCTTTCTAGGGATACTTTATGTTGCTGGTGTGGGCTGGTGGCAACCTGGCTCATCATGTGGCACCTAGGGCGTGCAGCGTCAAGTGAAGTAAATCTGGTCATGGTGAGGCCATCTCTGGCGTCCCGGTCAGCAATGTGGTCGGGTGTTGATGCCCTCTGTGCTTTGCAGCATCAGGAGTTGCGGAACAGGTTGGTGTTGTTGTTGGTGCTGCTGGTGTGCCTGGTGCTGCTGGTGTTGGCGCTGATCGTGGTGGGACTCTGAGACCCAAGGTGAGACAGTATAAACCATACCCATGCTGATGTAATAGATGGCAGGTGAACTTGAGATGACAGAAGCGATCTGTCAATGGTGAGAGAGGTTGTTCCATTGAGGGGACAATGGATAGGGAGTTTGCTCCAAACACTTGCAACCTGCATAAACCTCAATCTGTCTTCCAAATGCAGTAAGCAACAGCTTCTGAACTTGGAAAGTGACCAGCTCCCGAGATGGGAGCTTTTATAGCACATTTCCAGCTGTCAAGTAATGAGATGATCCCATGGCCATATAACTCCCGCGCTGCTCACCTGACGTGCTCCCCGAGCAGCGTGCACCACGTAGGCGACCTGGTAAACTCTGAAGGTGAGCTACAATAGTTGTAATCCTTTGTCAACAAAGTCATAATAACCTGAACTGCCTCCACCGCCGCTGCATCTCGGGTCTGCTCAGCACTGACAGACCCGACATTTGGGAAAGGGGCGTGGCGTGGGGTTGACAGCGGGGTCCTGACCCGCTGGGGAAATATCCAGTTTCCCAACCGACCCGCCACCGATCGCGCCCGCTGAACTTTATTTATTTATTAAATAAAGTGCTGTCTGTGTGAAGCCTTGAAATGTCCCTCAGTTCGGTTTCATTCCCTGATGATCAGAATTACCCTCTTGGAGCTCAGTGACCGGCTCCGTCATGTTTGGGGAAACTTGTCTCAATTATGTTGCTCCTTGAATCCCGGATTTTATGGGAATGGAGCGATTGTCCCAGAATTAAATGATAAAGCGGTGATTTGCTGTACTTTATACTCTGTGCATTATATTAATCTGTATAATATCTCGGGGTGAGTTATATTGTAAAACGCTAACTGCTGCTGTAAAATCCGTCCCCCAGGATTTTATATAACAAGGAGAATTTATACTGAAATAAAAACAGAAAATGCTGGAAATACCCAGCAGGTCAGGCAGCATCTATAAAGAGAGAAACAGAGTTAATGTTTCAGGTCAAGGACCCTTCGTCAGAACCTGAAAAAGTTACAGATGTAACAGATTTTTAAGCAAGTGTCGGGGCAGGGAAAGGTGATGGGGGAGGGTGTGGGGGGAGGAAAGAACAAAAGGGAAGGTCTGTGATAGGGTGGAAGACAGGTGAGATTAAAAGACAAAAGGGATGATGGTGCAAGCAACAGGAGATGGTAATAGAACAAGTTAAGAAACAAAAGATGAATCTAGATGACGTCTGAATAGCAATGGCAGAATCATGAACAGCTGTCATGCGAGAGGAAAAAAAAGGGAAACGGAAAAACAGTAATGAAAAAAATAAAATAGGGATCGAGTTTATAGCCTGAAATTGTTGAACTCGATGTTGAGTCCAGAAGGCTGTAAAGGGCCTAATTGAAAGATGAGGTGCTGTTCCTCGATCTTATGTTGTACTTTGTTGGAAGAGTGTAAGAGGCCGAGAACAGAGAGATCAGAGTGGGAGTGGAGCAGAGAATTAAAGCGATAGGCGACCAGAAGCTCGGGGTCAAACTTACAGACTGAGCGGAGCTGTTCTGCAAAGCAGTCACTCAATCTGCGTTAGGTCTCCGCAACTTAGGGAAGACCGCATCGTGAGCAGCGAATACAGTGTACTAAATTGCAAGAAGTATAGGGAAATCGCTGTTTCACCTGGAAGGAGTGTTTGGGGCCCTGGACAGTGGGAAGGGAAGAGGTAAAAGGTCAGGTGTTGCATCTCCAGCGCTTGCATGGGAAGGTGCCGTGGGACGGGGAAGGGGTGTTGGGGGTGATTGAGGAGTGGATCATGGTTTCGTGGAGGGAGCTTCAGAATGCTGAAAGGGGAGGTGACGGGAAGATTCTTTGTTGGTGGGATCATGCTGGACGTGGCGGCAAAGGTGGATGATGATCCATTAAATACTGAGGCTGGTGGGCTGAAAGGTGAGGAAAAGGGAACCCTATCGTGGTTCCGAAAGGTAGGGGAAGGGGTGAGAGCAGAAGTGCAGAAAAAAGAATGGACACGGTCAAGAGCCGTGTCAACCACGGTAGAGGGAAATCCTCGGTTGAGGAAAAAGGAAGACAGCTCGAGGAACAGCTCCGGTTTACCCAGGAGCCGCCCGCTGTGTGCGAGGCCCCACCGCTGGCCGGTGTGTGTCTGTACTCCGGGGCAAATACCCCACAACACGTTATATTGGAACCTTTTTAATGGCAGATTTAAGATGCTTAATAACAGCTCGAGGAACAGCACCTCATCTTTCGTTTAGGCACGCTTCAGCCCTCTGGACTCAACATAGAGTTCAACAATTTCAGATCATAACCACGGACCCTACCATATATATAAATATATTTTATTTTTTCATCCACCCTTCTGTTTGGCCTTTTTTTCTTCCCTCCCTGAAGCTGCCAGCTGTCCTTCATTCTGCCAGCGCATGTCACACCTCATTTAGCCTCAACCCATCACATTACCACCTCCTCTTGTCTTGAATATCTCTTAATGTCTCTCAATGCCTCTTATTCTCTCCTGCCTTCTTTACTACCACTGACCTTGCCTTTTGTTCTTTCATCCCCTCCCCCTTTTCCCAGCATTATACTTGCTTTAAATCTATTTCATTTCCTGCTTTTTTCCAGTTGTGACGAAGGGTCTTCGACCTGAAACGTTAACTCTGTTTCTCTCTCCACAGATGCTGCCTGGCCTGCTGAGTTTTTCCAGCGTTTTCTGTGTTAAAAAGGAAGACATGTCGGAAGCACTAGTATGGAACGTGGCATTGTCAGCACAGATGCGGCAGAGACGGAGAAACTGGGAGAATGGACGAGAGACCTTAAAGGAAGCGAGGTGGGAGGAAGTGTATTCCAGGTAGCTGTGGGAGTCAGAGGGCGTATACTGAATGTTTGTCAATAACAGCAACAGAGTTTATTCTGTCCCGTTTCAAGTTTTAAATGTCTCTGTGCTCTTAGTTTATAAGGGAGGGGAGTCTCTCACTTTATTCCCAATTACACTGGGTTTACATTTATTTCAGGTGTTAACGGCCTGACAGTTTTGGGGAATTTTCTGAAGGTCCCTCCCCGAGCGGGGCCTCACACACAGGGAGCGGATTATGGGGAATTCTCGGATTCACTGCTCCCGGTTTACCAGGAGCCGCCCGCTGTGTGCGAGTCTCTACTCCGGGGCTAATACCCCACAACCCGTTATATTGGAACCTTTTTACTGGCAGATTTAAGATGCTTAATATCATTCTTTACTCAATGTTCAGGACTGTGAAGAATGGTCAACATTCACAGCTGCAAGAATTCCCGATTCCCCAATCCTCCCAATTCAGGAAACTTCCCCGGAGACAAGACACACCCTGCACGGTGTTATGGTAAATATCAAACTGTTAGTGATTTGAACTCGGGTTTCTGTCCTGTTTCCAGTTGAAATGGTGGATTTGGAAAACATTTTAAATTAATGTTATCTTTACTGCCGGATTATATTTTATGTTTACATTCCACTATCCAGCTTTATTAAATATGATTTATTGTAATGCAATTATCAGACTCTCAGTGACCTGTATTTGCTGATCCGATAAAGACTGTAAAATCCCTACTTGTTCACAAGGATCCATTTTAGATTCTCCAGTCCTCAGGGATTTAATCACTGATCCTCTTATAGTTGTCATATTTGTGTTGAATCTGTCTCTCTGGTTTAATTTAACTGTTTGTTTCCCTTCATTACGGAGAAACAACACAATCCGTGACTTTTCTACAATTCGCCCAACAGTTAGAGACAAATAAACAGTTACCTCAACACCCGGCATTTGTGCAGTACGAGTCCCAGCCGCTGGAGTCCTTCAGACGAAATGTAGCAGCTCTCTAGAACGAGGTGCTTTATTATATCACAGCTTCCAATAACATGAGACAGGACCGCACAGTCAATCGGGGTCAATGTCAATCCACTAAATGTAAGTGATTCCACAGATTCCACTGTTTTCCGAGCCAGAGCTTTATTCTGAGACTCAAACAGGTAGTGGAATGTGTTCAGGAGGTTCTTTTTAGCAGTTTCACTCTCTGTGTTTCCAATCTGCCTTTCAACCTTCTCCTTCACCCAATCAATCACTCGGCAGGTGGTTTGATGAAGAAATGGACCCAGAAACTCCTCCAGGGGCCGAGCTGCCTGTTGGGAGGAGAGACCAGCAACAAAACGGAGAAATATCTCAAATCGCCCATCTTCCTTGCTGTGGGATTCTCTGAGGAGTTTCAGGATGTCCCCGGGATCTGGAGTCAGGAATTGTGCGAGTGCGGCTACAAACTCTTGGATGGTGATGTGCGGGAATGTGTACACCACGCTCTGGGCAGAATCATCTCTCTCCAAAAGTTCCATCATGAACCCAGAGAGGAACTGGGAAGGTTGCAGATTGTACTTGATCAAATCTCCATTTCCAAACACAATCTTCTTCTCGGAGACTCCTGTGAAGGCCATCTCACCAAGCTTCAGTAACACATCACGAGGGCTTTCAATCTCTCGGCCATGGTTTTTCAGAATGTTGTAGATATAGTAGGAATATAGTTGGGTGATGGTCTTGGGAACTCGCTGCTGATTCCTGTCTCCTTGTGTGAAGAAGGGACCCAGTGACAGACCGAGGATCAAGCAGTAGGAAGGGTTGTAGCACATGGTGTACAGGATGTCGTTCTCCTCCACGTGTTTGAAAACAGCTGCTGCCACCGTCTGATCTTCAAAAAATTTGTTGAAATATTCCTTCCGTTCTTCACCAACAAATCCCAGGATTTCAGCCCTGACACTGATCTCAGCCTTTTTCAATAAATGTAATGCAGTGGGGCGGCTGGTCACTAGCACTGAACACCCTGGGAGCAGCTTGTGCTGTATTAAACTGTACACAATGTCAGACACTTCACACCAGTCTTCGGGATCTGTGCATATGTGCTGAGGTTCTGTATTTCTCAGATTGTCAGCAAAATCGATACTGTCCTTGAATTCATCCAAACCATCGAATATAAACAGCAATCCATCTGGATTCTTCCAGAGCTCTCCCAGAATATTCCCAAAGTAAGGATATAGATCCAGTATCATATTCCTCAGGTTTATTCTACAGTCAACGTTGTTCAATTCCCGGCATTTAAAGCTGAAAACAAATTGAAAGTGTGGGTATATTTTCCCAGTGGCCCAGTCATGAACAATCTTTTGTACCATTGTTGTTTTTCCAATCCCCGGGACTCCGCTCACTGCTCCTGAACTCCCAGATTTGGATTTTCTCTGAGAAAAACTGCTCTGGAAGAATTGATCAGGTCGGATTTTTTCCAGCTCTCTCCGGAGATGTTCCTCTCTCCACTCTTCATGGTCTCGGCCTCTTGCCAGCAGTTCATGTTCTACAAGTGTCCGATCTCGAACAGTCGAAATGATCGTTAGCTCAGCGTATCGATCAACCAGCTGGAAAATCTTAACCTTCTCCTTTATTAGAATAGTGTTCACTCTCAGTGTTTCAGTTTGTACCCGGAGTGTTTCCTTGTGTTTCAGTTGAACATCTTCAATTAGAACAGACAGAATGTGGTTTCAATGTTAATTATATTGTCAAAGAAAGGTCCGATATACTGCTCTGTTTTGCAGTAAATTGTGACACGAACTATTTCGAAATTTTAATCGTAAACATTTAGAAAACTAAAACAGATCATGTGAATCTTGGTTGACAGTAAATTTCTGAGTGAACTTTCAAATCTACATGGGACACTAATAGTTATTTAACATGGCGAGCTGGGTGAAGGTGAAATGTTCCCTCTGATGGTGAATACTTTCTGTCGCACAGTGTACTGAAGACATCTCATTACAAATCCATAGGTGATTCTGGGTATATGGCTGCAGTGGTTATAATGGATAAATGATTGAATCCCTCACCCAGCAGAGCTGAGCTTTTGTACAAACAGCAAATCGGAAATTGGGCAGCACTGAGAGAGGGACAGGCCCACAATGTACTGATTGGGCAGCACTGAGAAAGGGACAGGCTCACAATGTATTGATTGGGAAGCAATGAGAGAGGGACAGGCTCACAATGTACTGATTGAGCAGCATTGAAAGAGGGACAGCTTTACAATGTACTGATTGGGCAGCACTGAGAGAGGGACAGGATCACAATGTACTGATTGGGCAGCACTGAGAGAGGGACAGACTCACAATGTACTGATTGGGCAGCACTGAGAGAGGGACAGGCTCACAATGTACTGATTGGGCAGCACTGAGAGATGGACAGGCAGACAATTTAATGATTGGGCAGCACTGAGAGAGGGACAGGCTCACAATGTACTGATTGGTCAGCACTGAGAGAGGGACAGGCTCACAATGTACTGATTGGGCAGCACTGAGAGAGGGACAGGCTCACAATGTACTGATTGGGCAGCACTGAGAGAGGGACAGGCTCACAATGTACTGATTGGGCAGCACTGAGAGAGGGACAGGCTCACAATGTACTGATTGGGCAGCACTGAGAGAGGGACAGGCTCACAATGTACTGATTGACCAGCACTGAGAGGGGGACAAGCTCACAATGTACTGATTGGGCAGCACTGAGAGAAGGACAGGCTCCCAATGTACTGATGGGGCTGCACTGAGAGAAGGACAGGCTCACAATGCACTGCAGGGAAGCCCTGAGAGGGGGACAGGCTCACAATGTACTGATTGGGCAGCACTGAGAGAGGGACAGGCTCACAATGTACTGATTAACCAGCACTGAGAGAGATACAGGCTCACAATGCACTGATTGACCAGCACTGAGAGAGGGACAGGCTCACAATGTATGATTGACCAGCACGGAGAGAGGGACAGACTCACAAAGTACTGATTGGGCAGCACTGAGAGAGGGACAGGCTTACAATGTACTGATTGGGTAGCACTGATAGAGGGACTGGCTCACAATGTACTGATTGGGCAGCACTGAAAGAGACAGGCTCACAATGTATTGATTGGGCAGCACTGAGAGAGGGAC
The DNA here is from genome assembly GCA_030390025.1 of Squalus acanthias. Classification (NCBI taxonomy): domain Eukaryota; kingdom Metazoa; phylum Chordata; class Chondrichthyes; order Squaliformes; family Squalidae; genus Squalus; species Squalus acanthias. The sequence goes on from JASTWF010000713.1 coordinate 169,442, forward strand.
AGGTTCACAATGTACTGATTGGACAGCACTGAGAGGGGGACAGACTCACAATGTATTGATTGGGCAGCACTGAGAAAGGGACAGGCTCACAATGTATTGATTCGGCAGCACTGAGAGAGGGACAGGATCAAAATGTACTGATTGGGCAGCACTGAGACGGGGACAGACTCACAATGTACTGATTAGGGAGCACTGAGAGAGGGACAGACTCACAATGTACTGATTGGGGAGCACTGAGAGAGGGACATGCTCACAATGTGCTGATTGAACAGCACTGAGAGGGGGACAGGCTCACAATGCACTGATTGGGGAGCACTGAGAGAGGGACAGGCTCACAATGTATTGATTGGGCAGCACTGAGAGAGGGACAGGCTCACAATGTACTGATTGGGCAGCACTGAGAGAGGGACAGTCTCACAATGTACTGATTGGGCAGCACTGAGAGAGGGACAGGCTCACAATGTACTGATTGGGCAGCACTGAGAGAGGGACAGGCTCACAATGTACTGATTGGGCAGCACTGAGAGAGGGACAGGCTCACAATGTACTGATTGGGCAGCACTGAGAGAGGGACAGGCTCACAATGTACTGATTGGGCAGCACTGAGAGAGGGACAGGCTCACAATGTACTGATTGGGCAGCACTGAGAGAGGGACAGGCTCACAATGTACTGATTGGGCAGCACTGAGAGAGGGACAGGCTCACAATGTACTGATTGGGCAGCACTGAGAGAGGGACAGGCTCACAATGTACTGATTGGGCAGCACTGAGAGAGGGACAGGCTCACAATGTACTGATTGGGCAGCACTGAGAGAGGGACAGGCTCACAATGTATTGATTGGGCAGCACTGAGAGAGGGACAGGCTCACAATGTACTGATTGGGCAGCACTGAGAGAGGGACAGGCTCACAATGTACTGATTGGGCAGCACTGAGAGAGGGACAGGCTCACAATGTACTGATTGGGCAGCACTGAGAGAGGGACAGGCTCACAATGTACTGATTGTGCAGCACTGAGAGAGGGACAGGCTCACAATGTACTGATTGGGCAGCACTGAGAGAGGGACAGGCTCACAATGTACTGATTGGGCAGCACTGAGAGAGGGACAGGCTCACAATGTATTGATTGGGCAGCACTGAGAGAGGGACAGGCTCACAATGTACTGATTGGGCAGCACTGAGAGAGGGACAGGCTACAATGTACTGATTGGGTAGCACTGATAGAGGGACAGGCTCACAATGTACTGATTGGGCAGCACTGAAAGGGACAGGCTCACAATGTACTGATTGGTCAGCACTGAGAGAGGGACAGGCTCACAATGTACTGATTGACCAGCACTGAGACGGGGACAGGCTCACAATGTACTGATTGGGCTGCACTGAGAGAAGGGCAGGCTCACAATGCACTGCTGGGCAGCCCTGAGAGGGGGACAGGCTCACAATGTACTGATGGGCAGCACTGAGAGGGACAGGCTCACAATGTACTGATTGGGCAGCACTGAGAGAGGGACAGGCTCACAATGTACTGATTGGGCAGCACTGAGAGAGGGACAGGCTCACAATGTACTGATGTGCAGCACTGAGAGAGGGACAGGCTCACAATGTACTGATTGGCAGCACTGAGAGAGGGACAGGCTCACAATGTACTGATTGGGCAGCACTGAGAGAGGGACAGGCTCACAATGTACTGATTGGGCAGCACTGAGAGAGGGACAGGCTCACAATGTACTGATTGGCAGCACTGAGAGAGGGACAGGCTCACAATGTACTGATTGGGCAGCACTGAGAGAGGGACAGGCTCACAATGTACTGATTGGGCAGCACTGAGAGAGGACAGGCTCACAATGTACTGATTGGGCAGCACTGAGAGAGGGACAGGCTCACAATGTACTGATTGGGCAGCACTGAGAGAGGGACAGGCTCACAATGTACTGATTGGGCAGCACTGAGAGAGGAGCAGGCTCACAATGTACTGATTGGGCAGCACTGAGAGAGGGACAGGCTCACAATGTACTGATTGGGCAGCACTGAGAGAGGGACAGGCTCACAATGTACTGATTGGGCAGCACTGAGAGAGGGACAGGCTCACAATGTACTGATTGGGCAGCACTGAGAGAGGGACAGGCTCACAATGTACTGATTGGGCAGCACTGAGAGGGACAGGCTCACAATGTACTGATTGGGCAGCACTGAGAGAGGGACAGGCTCACAATGTACTGATTGGGCAGCACTGAGAGAGGGACAGGCTCACAATGTACTGATTGGGCAGCACTGAGAGAGGGACAGCTCACAATGTACTGATTGGGCAGCACTGAGAGAGGGACAGGCTCACAATGTACTGATTGGGCAGCACTGAGAGGGACAGGCTCACAATGTACTGATTGGGCAGCACTGAGAGAGGGACAGGCTCACAATGTACTGATTGGGCAGCACTGGGAGGGACAGGCTCACAATGCACTGATTGGGCAGCACTGAGAGAGGAACAGACTCACAATGTACTGATTGGGCAGCACTGAGAGATAGACAGGCTCACAATGTACTGATTGGGCAGTAATGGGAGGGAAAGGCTCACAATTTACTGATTGGGCAGCACTGAGAGAGGGACAGGCTCACAATGTACTGATTGACCAGCACTGAGAGAGGGACAGACTAAAAATGTACTGATTGGGCAGCACTGAGAGAGGGACAGACTCACAATGTACTGATTGGGCAACACTGAGAGAGGGACAGGCTTACAATGTACTGATTGGGTAGCACTGATAGAGGGACACGCTCACAATGTACTGATTGGGCAACACTGAGAGAGGGACAGGCTCACAATGTACTGATTGACCAGCACTGAGAGGGGGATAGGCTCACAATGTACTGATTGGGCTGCACTGAGAGAAGTACTGGCACACAGTTTAATGATTGGGTTGCACTGAGAGAAGGGCAGGCTCACAATGCACTGCTGGGCAGCCCTGAGAGGGGGACAGGCTCACAATGTACTGATTGGGCAGCACTGAGAGAGCGACAGGCTCACAATGTATTGATTGGGCAGCGCTGAGAGAGGAGCAGGCTCACAATGTACTGATTGGGCAGCACTGAGAGAGGGACAGGCTCACAATGTACTGATTGGGCAGCACTGAGATCGGGACAGACTCACAATGTCCTGATTGGGCCGCACTGAGAGAAGGACAGGCTCACAATGCACTGCTGTGCAGCACTGAGAGAGGGAGAGGCTCACAATGTATTGATTGGGCAGCACTGAGAGAGGGACAGGCTCACAATGTATTGATTGGGCAGCGCTGAGAGAGGAGCAGACTCACAATGTATGATTGGGCAGCACTGAGAGAGGGACAGGCTCACAATGTATTGATTCGGCAGCACTGAGAGAGGGACAGGGTCACAATGTACTGATTGGGCAGCACTGAGAGGGGGACAGACTCACAATGTACTGATTAGGGAGCACTGAGAGAGGGACAGACTCACAATGTACTGATTGGGCTGCACTGACAGAGGGACAGACTCACAATGTACTGATTGGGCAGCACTGAGAGGGGGACAGGCTCACAATGTATTGATTGGGCAGCACTGAGAGAGGGACAGGTTCACAATGTATTGATTGGACAGCACTGAGAGGGGGACAGACTCACAATGTATTGATTGGGCAGCACTGAGAGAGGGACAGACTCACAATGTACTGATTGGGCAGCACTGAGAGGGGGACAGACTCACAATGTATTGATTGGGCAGCACTGAGAGAGGGACAGGCTCACAATGTATTGATTGGGCAGCACTGAGAGAGGGACAGGTTCACAATGTATTGATTGGACAGCACTGAGAGAGGGACAGATTCACAATGTACTGATTGGGCAACACTGAGAGAGGGGCAGGCTCACAATGTATTGATTGGGGAGCACTGAGAGAGGGACAGATTCACAATCTACTGATTGGGCAGCACTGAGAGAGGGACAGGCTCACAATGTATTGATTGGGCAGCACTGATAGAGGGACAGGCTCACAATGTACTGATTGGGCAGCACTGAGAGAGGGACAGGCTCACAATGTACTGATTGGGCAGCACTGAGAGAGGGACAGGCTCACAATGTACTGATTGGGCAGCACTGAGAGAGGGACAGGCTCACAATGTACTGATTGGGCAGCACTGAGAGAGGGACAGGCTCACAATGTACTGATTGGGCAGCACTGAGAGAGGGACAGGCTCACAATGTACTGATTGGGCAGCACTGAGAGAGGGACAGGCTCACAATGTACTGATTGGGCAGCACTGAGAGAGGGACAGGCTCACAATGTACTGATTGGGCAGCACTGAGAGAGGGACAGGCTCACAATGTACTGATTGGGCAGCACTGAGAGAGGGACAGGCTCACAATGTACTGATTGGGCAGCACTGAGAGAGGGACAGGCTCACAATGTACTGATTGGCAGCACTGAGAGGGGGACAGGCTCACAATGTACTGATTGGGCAGCACTGAGAGAGGGACAGGCTCACAATGTACTGATTGGGCAGCACTGAGAGAGGGACAGGCTCACAATGTACTGATTGGGCAGCACTGAGAGAGGGACAGGCTCACAATGTACTGATTGGGCAGCACTGAGAGAGGGACAGGCTCACAATGTACTGATTGGGCAGCACTGAGAGAGGGACAGGCTCACAATGTACTGATTGGGCAGCACTGAGAGAGGACAGGCTCACAATGTACTGATTGGGCAGCACTGAGAGAGGGACAGGCTCACAATGTACTGATTGAGCAGCACTGAGAGAGGGACAGGCTCACAATGTACTGATTGGGCAGCACTGAGAGAGGGACAGGCTCACAATGTACTGATTGGGCAGCACTGAGAGAGGGACAGGCTCACAATGTACTGATTGGGCAGCACTGAGAGAGGGACAGGCTCACAATGTACTGATTGGGCAGCACTGAGAGAGGGACAGGCTCACAATGTACTGATTGGGCAGCACTGAGAGAGGGACAGGCTCACAATGTACTGATTGGGCAGCACTGAGAGAGGGACAGGCTCACAATGTACTGATTGGCAGCACTGAGAGAGGGACAGGCTCACAATGTACTGATTGGGCAGCACTGAGAGAGGGACAGGCTCACAATGTACTGATTGGGCAGCACTGAGAGAGGGACAGGCTCACAATGTACTGATTGGGCAGCACTGAGAGAGGGACAGGCTCACAATGTACTGATTGGGCAGCACTGAGAGAGGGACAGGCTCACAATGTACTGATTGGGCAGCACTGAGAGAGGGACAGGCTCACAATGTACTGATTGGGCAGCACTGAGAGAGGGACAGGCTCACAATGTACTGATTGGGCAGCACTGAGAGAGGGACAGGCTCACAATGTACTGATTGGGCAGCACTGAGAGAGGGACAGGCTCACAATGTACTGATTGGGCAGCACTGAGAGAGGGACAGGCTCACAATGTACTGATTGGGCAGCACTGAGAGAGGGACAGGCTCACAATGTACTGATTGGGCAGCACTGAGAGAGGGACAGGCTCACAATGTACTGATTGGGCAGCACTGAGAGAGGGACAGGCTCACAATGTACTGATTGGGCAGCACTGAGAGAGGGACAGGCTCACAATGTACTGATTGGGCAGCACTGAGAGAGGGACAGGCTCACAATGTACTGATTGGGCAGCACTGAGAGAGGGACAGGCTCACAATGTACTGATTGGGCAGCACTGAGAGAGGGACAGGCTCACAATGTACTGATTGGGCAGCACTGAGAGAGGGACAGGCTCACAATGTACTGATTGGGCAGCACTGAGAGAGGGACAGGCTCACAATGTACTGATTGGGCAGCACTGAGAGAGGGACAGGCTCACAATGTACTGATTGGGCAGCACTGAGAGAGGGACAGGCTCACAATGTACTGATTGGGCAGCACTGAGAGAGGGACAGGCTCACAATGTACTGATTGGGCAGCACTGAGAGAGGGACAGGCTCACAATGTACTGATTGACCAGCACTGAGAGGGGGACAGGCTCACAATGTACTGATTGGGCTGCACTGAGAGAAGGACTGGCACACAGTTTACTGATTGGGCTGCACTGAGAGAAGGGCAGGCTCACAATGCACTGCTGGGCAGCACTGAGAGGGGGACAGGCTCACAATGTACTGATTGGGCAGCACTGAGAGAGGGACAGGCTCACAATGTACTGATTGGGCAGCACTGAGAGAGGGACAGGCTCACAATGTACTGATTGGGCAGCACTGAGAGAGGGACAGGCTCACAATGTACTGATTGGGCAGCACTGAGAGAGGGACAGACTCACAATGTCCTGATTGGGCCGCACTGAGAGAAGGACAGGCTCACAATGCACTGCTGTGCAGCACTGAGAGGGGGACAGGCTCACAATGTACTGATTGGGCAGCACTGAGAGAGGGACAGGCTCACAATGTACTGATTGGGCAGCACTGAGAGAGGGACAGGCTCACAATGTACTGATTGGGCAGCACTGAGAGAGGGACAGGCTCACAATGTACTGATTGGGCAGCACTGAGAGAGGGACAGGCTCACAATGTACTGATTGGGCAGCACTGAGAGAGGGACAGGCTCACAATGTACTGATTGGGCAGCACTGAGAGAGGGACAGGCTCACAATGTACTGATTGGGCAGCACTGAGAGAGGGACAGGCTCACAATGTACTGATTGGGCAGCACTGAGAGAGGGACAGGCTCACAATGTACTGATTGGGCAGCACTGAGAGAGGGACAGGCTCACAATGTACTGATTGGGCAGCACTGAGAGAGGGACAGGCTCACAATGTACTGATTGGGCAGCACTGAGAGAGGGACAGGCTCACAATGTACTGATTGGGCTGCACTGAGAGAAGGACAGGCTCACAATGTACTGATTGGGCAGCACTCAGAGGGGGGACAGGCTCACAATGTACTGATTGGGCAGCACTGAGAGAGGGACAGGCTCACAATGTACTGATTGGGCAGCACTGAGAGAGGGACAGGCTCACAATGTACTGATTGGGCAGCACTGAGAGAGGGACAGGCTCACAATGTACTGATTGGGCAGCACTGAGAGAGGGACAGGCTCACAATGTACTGATTGGGCAGCACTGAGAGAGGGACAGGCTCACAATGTATTGATTGGGCAGCACTGAGAGAGGGACAGGCTCACAATGTACTGATTGGGCAGCACTGAGAGAGGGACAGGCTCACAATGTACTGATTGGGCAGCACTGAGAGAGGGACAGGCTCACAATGTACTGATTGGGCAGCACTGAGAGAGGGACAGGCTCACAATGTACTGATTGGGCAGCACTGAGAGAGGGACAGGCTCACAATGTACTGATTGGGCAGCACTGAGAGAGGGACAGGCTCACAATGTACTGATTGGGCAGCACTGAGAGAGGGACAGGCTCACAATGTACTGATTGGGCAGCACTGAGAGAGGGACAGGCTCACAATGTACTGATTGGGCAGCACTGAGAGAGGGACAGGCTCACAATGTATTGATTGGGCAGCACTGAGAGAGGGACAGCATCACAATGTACTGATTGGGCAGCACTGAGAGAGGGACAGGCTCACAATGTACTGATTGGGCAGCACTGAGAGAGGGACAGGCTCACAATGTACTGATTGGGCAGCACTGAGAGAGGGACAGGCTCACAATGTACTGATTGGGCAGCACTGAGAGAGGGACAGGCTCACAATGTACTGATTGGGCAGCACTGAGAGAGGGACAGGCTCACAATGTACTGATTGGGCAGCACTGAGAGAGGGACAGGCTCACAATGTACTGATTGGGCAGCACTGAGAGAGGGACAGGCTCACAATGTACTGATTGGGGAGCACTGAGAGAGGACAGGCTCACAATGTACTGATTGGGCAGCACTGAGAGAGGGACAGACTCACAATGTACTGATTGGCAGCACTGAGAGAGGGACAGGCTCACAATGTACTGATTGGGCAGCACTGAGAGAGGGACAGGCTCACAATGTACTGATTGGGCAGCACTGAGAGAGGGACAGGCTCACAATGTACTGATTGGGCAGCACTGAGAGAGGGACAGGCTCACAATGTACTGATTGGGCAGCACTGAGAGGGGACAGGCTCACAATGTACTGATTGGGCAGCACTGAGAGAGGGACAGGCTCACAATGTACTGATTGGGCAGCACTGAGAGAGGGACAGGCTCACAATGTACTGATTGGGCAGCACTGAGAGAGGGACAGGCTCACAATGTACTGATTGGGCAGCACTGAGAGAGGGACAGGCTCACAATGTACTGATTGGGCAGCACTGAGAGAGGGACAGGCTCACAATGTACTGATTGGGCAGCACTGAGAGAGGGACAGGCTCACAATGTACTGATTGGGCAGCACTGAGAGAGGGACAGGCTCACAATGTACTGATTGGGCAGCACTGAGAGAGGGACAGGCTCACAATGTACTGATTGGGCAGCACTGAGAGAGGGACAGGCTCACAATGTACTGATTGGGCAGCACTGAGAGAGGGACAGGCTCACAATGTACTGATTGGGCAGCACTGAGAGAGGGACAGGCTCACAATGTACTGATTGGGCAGCACTGAGAGAGGGACAGGCTCACAATGTACTGATTGGGCAGCACTGAGAGAGGGACAGGCTCACAATGTACTGATTGGGCAGCACTGAGAGAGGGACAGGCTCACAATGTACTGATTGGGCAGCACTGAGAGGGGACAGGCTCACAATGTACTGATTGGGCAGCACTGAGAGAGGGACAGGCTCACAATGTACTGATTGGGCAGCACTGAGAGAGGGACAGGCTCACAATGTACTGATTGGGCAGCACTGAGAGAGGGACAGGCTCACAATGTACTGATTGGGCAGCACTGAGAGAGGGACAGGCTCACAATGTACTGATTGGGCAGCACTGAGAGAGGGACAGGCTCACAATGTACTGATTGGGCAGCACTGAGAGAGGGACAGGCTCACAATGTACTGATTGGGCAGCACTGAGAGAGGGACAGGCTCACAATGTACTGATTGGGCAGCACTGAGAGAGGGACAGGCTCACAATGTACTGATTGGGCAGCACTGAGAGAGGGACAGGCTCACAATGTACTGATTGGGCAGCACTGAGAGAGGGACAGGCTCACAATGTACTGATTGGCAGCACTGAGAGAGGGACAGGCTCACAATGTACTGATTGGGCAGCACTGAGAGAGGGACAGGCTCACAATGTACTGATTGGGCAGCACTGAGAGAGGGACAGGCTCACAATGTACTGATTGGGCAGCACTGAGAGAGGGACAGGCTCACAATGTACTGATTGTGCAGCACTGAGAGAGGGACAGGCTCACAATGTACTGACTTGGCAGCACTGAGAGAGGGACAGGCTCACAATGTACTGATTGGGCAGCACTGAGAGAGGGACAGGCTCACAATGTACTGATTGGGCAGCACTGAGAGAGGGACAGGCTCACAATGTACTGATTGGGCAGCACTGAGAGAGGGACAGGCTCACAATGTACTGATTGGGCAGCACTGAGAGAGGGACAGGCTCACAATGTACTGATTGGGCAGCACTGAGAGAGGGACAGGCTCACAATGTACTGATTGGGCAGCACTGAGAGAGGGACAGGCTCACAATGTACTGATTGGGCAGCACTGAGAGAGGGACAGGCTCACAATGTACTGATTGGGCAGCACTGAGAGAGGGACAGGCTCACAATGTACTGATTGGGCAGCACTGAGAGAGGGACAGGCTCACAATGTACTGATTGGGCAGCACTGAGAGAGGGACAGGCTCACAATGTACTGATTGGGCAGCACTGAGAGAGGGACAGGCTCACAATGTACTGATTGGGCAGCACTGAGAGAGGGACAGGCTCACAATGTACTGATTGGGCAGCACTGAGAGAGGGACAGGCTCACAATGTACTGATTGGGCAGCACTGAGAGAGGGACAGGCTCACAATGTACTGATTGGGCAGCACTGAGAGAGGGACAGGCTCACAATGTACTGATTGGGCAGCACTGAGAGAGGGACAGGCTCACAATGTACTGATTGGGCAGCACTGAGAGAGGGACAGGCTCACAATGTACTGATTGGGCAGCACTGAGAGAGGGACAGGCTCACAATGTACTGATTGGGCAGCACTGAGAGAGGGACAGGCTCACAATGTACTGATTGGGCAGCACTGAGAGAGGGACAGGCTCACAATGTACTGATTGGGCAGCACTGAGAGAGGGACAGGCTCACAATGTACTGATTGGGCAGCACTGAGAGAGGGACAGGCTCACAATGTACTGATTGGGCAGCACTGAGAGAGGGACAGGCTCACAATGTACTGATTGGGCAGCACTGAGAGAGGGACAGGCTCACAATGTACTGATTGGGCAGCACTGAGAGAGGGACAGGCTCACAATGTACTGATTGGGCAGCACTGAGAGAGGGACAGGCTCACAATGTACTGATTGGGCAGCACTGAGAGAGGGACAGGCTCACAATGTACTGATTGGGCAGCACTGAGAGAGGGACAGGCTCACAATGTACTGATTGGGCAGCACTGAGAGAGGGACAGGCTCACAATGTACTGATTGGGCAGCACTGAGAGAGGGACAGGCTCACAATGTACTGATTGGCAGCACTGAGAGAGGGACAGGCTCACAATGTACTGATTGGGCAGCACTGAGAGAGGGACAGGCTCACAATGTACTGATTGGGCAGCACTGAGAGAGGGACAGGCTCACAATGTACTGATTGGGCAGCACTGAGAGAGGGACAGGCTCACAATGTACTGATTGGGCAGCACTGAGAGAGGGACAGGCTCACAATGTACTGATTGGCAGCACTGAGAGAGGGACAGGCTCACAATGTACTGATTGGGCAGCACTGAGAGGGGACAGGCTCACAATGTACTGATTGGGCAGCACTGAGAGAGGGACAGGCTCACAATGTACTGATTGGGCAGCACTGAGAGAGGGACAGCTCACAATGTACTGATTGGGCAGCACTGAGAGAGGGACAGGCTCACAATGTACTGATTGGGCAGCACTGAGAGAGGGACAGGCTCACAATGTACTGATTGGGCAGCACTGAGAGAGGGACAGGCTCACAATGTACTGATTGGGCAGCACTGAGAGAGGGACAGGCTCACAATGTACTGATTGGGCAGCACTGAGAGAGGGACAGGCTCACAATGTACTGATTGTGCAGCACTGAGAGAGGGACAGGCTCACAATGTACTGATTGGGCAGCACTGAGAGAGGGACAGGCTCACAATGTACTGATTGGGCAGCACTGAGAGAGGGACAGGCTCACAATGTACTGATTGGGCAGCACTGAGAGGGGACAGGCTCACAATGTACTGATTGGGCAGCACTGAGAGAGGGACAGGCTCACAATGTACTGATTGGGCAGCACTGAGAGAGGGACAGGCTCACAATGTACTGATTGGGCAGCACTGAGAGAGGGACAGGCTCACAATGTACTGATTGGGCAGCACTGAGAGGGGACAGGCTCACAATGTACTGATTGGGCAGCACTGAGAGAGGGACAGGCTCACAATGTACTGATTGGGCAGCACTGAGAGGGACAGGCTCACAATGTACTGATTGGGCAGCACTGAGAGAGGGACAGCTCACAATGTACTGATTGGGCAGCACTGAGAGAGGGACAGGCTCACAATGTACTGATTGGGCAGCACTGAGAGAGGGACAGGCTCACAATGTACTGATTGGGCAGCACTGAGAGAGGGACAGGCTCACAATGTACTGATTGGGCAGCACTGAGAGAGGGACAGGCTCACAATGTACTGATTGGGCAGCACTGAGAGAGGGACAGGCTCACAATGTACTGATTGGGCAGCACTGAGAGAGGGACAGGCTCACAATGTACTGATTGGGCAGCACTGAGAGAGGGACAGGCTCACAATGTACTGATTGGGCAGCACTGAGAGGGGACAGGCTCACAATGTACTGATTGGGCAGCACTGAGAGAGGGACAGGCTCACAATGTACTGATTGGGCAGCACTGAGAGAGGGACAGGCTCACAATGTACTGATTGGGCAGCACTGAGAGAGGGACAGGCTCACAATGCACTGATTGGGCTGCACTGAGAGAGTGACAGGCTCACAATGTACTGATTGTGCAGCACTGAGAGAGGGACAGGCTCACAATCTACTGATTGGGCAGCACTGAGAGAGGGGCAGGCTCACAATGTACTGATTGTGCAGCACTGAGAGAGGTACACGCTCACAATGTACTGATTGGGCAGCACTGAGAGAGGGACAGGCTCACAATGTATTGATTTGGCAGCATTGTGAGAGGGACAGGCTCACAATGTATTGATTGGACAGCACTGAGAGGGGGACTGGCTCACAGTGTACTGATTGGGCAGCACTGAGAGAGGTACAGGCTCACAATGTACTGATTGGGCAGCACTGAGAGGGGGACAGGCTCACAATGTACTGATTGGGCAGCACTGAGAGAGGGACAGGCTCACAATGTACTGATTGGGCAGCACTGAGAGGGGGACAGGCTCACAATGTACTGATTGGGCAGCACTGAGAGAGGGACAGGCTCACAATGTAATGATTGGGCAGCACTGGGAGGGACAGGCTCACAATGTACTGATTGGGCAGCACTGAGAGAGGGACAGCTCACAATGTACTGATTGGGCAGCACTGAGAGAGGGACAGGCTCACAATGTACTGATTGGGCAGCACTGAGAGAGGGACAGGCTCACAATGTACTGATTGGGCAGCACTGAGAGAGGGACAGGCTCACAATGTATTGATTGGGCAGCACTGAGAGAGGGACAGGCTCACAATGTATTGATTGGGCAGCACTGAGAGAGGGACAGGCTCACAATGTACTGATTGGGCAGCACTGAGAGAGGGACAGGCTCACAATGTACTGATTGGGCAGCACTGAGAGGGACAGGCTCACAATGTACTGATTGGGCAGCACTGAGAGGGGGACAGGCTCACAATGTACTGATTGGGCAGCACTGAGAGAGGGACAGGCTCACAATGTACTGATTGGGCAGCACTGAGAGAGGGACAGGCTCACAATGTACTGATTGGGCAGCACTGAGAGAGGGACAGGCTCACAATGTACTGATTGGGCAGCACTGAGAGAGGGACAGGCTCACAATGTACTGATTGGACAGCACTGAGAGGGGACAGGCTCACAATGTACTGATTGGGCAGCACTGAGAGAGGACAGGCTCACAATGTACTGATTGGGCAGCACTGAGAGAGGGACAGGCTCACAATGTACTGATTGGGCAGCACTGAGAGGGGGACAGGCTCACAATGTACTGATTGGGCAGCACTGAGAGAGGGACAGGCTCACAATGTACTGATTGGGCAGCACTGAGAGAGGGACAGGCTCACAATGTACTGATTGGGCAGCACTGAGAGAGGGACAGGCTCACAATGTACTGATTGGGCAGCACTGAGAGAGGGACAGGCTCACAATGTACTGATTGGGCAGCACTGAGAGAGGGACAGGCTCACAATGTACTGATTGGGCAGCACTGAGAGAGGGACAGGCTCACAATGTACTGATTGGGCAGCACTGAGAGAGGGACAGGCTCACAATGTACTGATTGGGCAGCACTGAGAGAGGGACAGGCTCACAATGTACTGATTGGGCAGCACTGAGAGAGGGACAGGCTCACAATGTACTGATTGGGCAGCACTGAGAGAGGGACAGGCTCACAATGTACTGATTGGGCAGCACTGAGAGAGGGACAGGCTCACAATGTACTGATTGGGCAGCACTGAGAGAGGGACAGGCTCACAATGTACTGATTGGGCAGCACTGAGAGAGGGACAGGCTCACAATGTACTGATTGGGCAGCACTGAGAGAGGGACAGGCTCACAATGTACTGATTGGGCAGCACTGAGAGAGGGACAGGCTCACAATGTACTGATTGGGCAGCACTGAGAGAGGGACAGCTCACAATGTACTGATTGGGCAGCACTGAGAGAGGGACAGGCTCACAATGTACTGATTGGGCAGCACTGAGAGAGGGACAGGCTCACAATGTACTGATTGGGCAGCACTGAGAGAGGGACAGGCTCACAATGTATTGATTGGGCAGCACTGAGAGAGGAGCAGGCTCACAATGTACTGATTGGGCAGCACTGAGAGAGGGACAGGCTCACAATGTACTGATTGGGCAGCACTGAGAGAGGGACAGGCTCACAATGTACTGATTGGGCAGCACTGAGAGGGGACAGGCTCACAATGTACTGATTGGGCAGCACTGAGAGAGGGACAGGCTCACAATGTACTGATTGTGCAGCACTGAGAGAGGGACAGGCTCACAATGTACTGATTGGGCAGCACTGAGAGAGGGACAGGCTCACAATGTACTGATTGGGCAGCACTGAGAGAGGGACAGGCTCACAATGTACTGATTGACCAGCACTGAGAGGGGACAGGCTCACAATGTACTGATTGGGCAGCACTGAGAGAAGGACAGGCACACAGTTTAATGATTGGGCTGCACTGAGAGAAGGGCAGGCTCACAATGCACTGATTGGGCAGCACTGAGAGGGGGACAGGCTCACAATGTACTGATTGGGCAGCACTGAGAGAGGGACAGGCTCACAATGTATTGATTGGGCAGCACTGAGAGAGGAGCAGGCTCACAATGTACTGATTGGGCAGCACTGAGAGAGGGACAGGCTCACAATGTACTGATTGGGCAGCACTGAGAGAGGGACAGGCTCACAATGTACTGATTGGGCAGCACTGAGAGAGGGACAGGCTCACAATGTACTGATTGGGCAGCACTGAGAGGGGACAGGCTCACAATGTACTGATTGGCAGCACTGAGAGAGGGACAGGCTCACAATGTACTGATTGAGCAGCACTGAGAGAGGGACAGGCTCACAATGTATTATTGGGCAGCACTGAGAGAGGGACAGGCTCACAATGTACTGATTGGGCAGCACTGAGAGAGGGACAGGCTCACAATGTACTGATTGGGCAGCACTGAGAGAGGGACAGGCTCACAATGTACTGATTGGGAGCACTGAGAGAGGTACAGGCTCACAATGTATTGATTGGGCTGCACTGAGAGAGGGACAGGCTCACAATGTATTGATTGGGCAGCGCTGAGAGAGGAGCAGACTCACAATGTACTGATTGGGAGCACTGAGAGAGGGACAGGCTCACAATGTACTGATTGGGCAGCACTGAGAGAGGGACAGGCTCACAATGTACTGATTGTGCAGCACTGAGAGAGGTACACGCTCACAATGTACTGATTGGGCAGCACTGAGAGGGACAGGCTCACAATGTACTGATTGGGCAGCACTGAGAGAGGGACAGGCTCACAATGTACTGATTGGGCAGCAATGGGAGGGACAGGCTCACAATGTACTGATTGGGCAGCACTGAGAGAGGAACAGACTCACAATGTACTGATTGGGCAGTAATGGGAGGGAAAGGCTCACAATGTACTGATTGGGCAGCACTGAGAGAGGGACAGGCTCACAATGTACTGATTGACCAGCACTGAGAGAGGGACAGGCTCACAGTCTACTGATTGGGCAGCACTGAGAGAGGGACAGGCTCACAATCTACTGATTGGGCAGCACTGATAGAGGGACAGGCTCACTATGTACTGACTGGGCAGCACTGAGAGGGGACAGGCTCACAATGCACTGATTGGGCAGCACTGAGAGAGGGACAGGCTCACAATGTATTGATTGGGCAGCACTGAGAGAGGGACAGGCTCACAATGTACTGATTGGACAGCACTGAGAGGGGGACAGACTCACAATGTATTGATTGGGCAGCACTGAGAGAGGGACAGGCTCACAATGTATTGATTCGGCAGCACTGAGAGAGGGACAGGATCACAATGTACTGATTGGGCAGCACTGAGACGGGGACAGACTCACAATGTACTGATTAGGGAGCACTGAGAGAGGGACAGACTCACAATGTACTGATTGGGGAGCACTGACAGAGGGACAGACTCACAATGTACTGATTGGGCAGCACTGAGAGGGGGACAGGCTCACAATGTACTGATTGGGCTGCACTGAGAGAGGGACAGGCTCACAATGCACTGATTGGGGAGCACTGTGAGAGGGACAGGCTCACAATGTATTGATTGGGCAGCACTGAGAGAGGGACAGGCTCACAATGTATTGATTGGACAGCACTGAGAGGGGGACAGACTCACAATATATTGATTGGGCAGCACTGAGATAGGGACAGGCTCACAATGTCCTGATTGGGCAGCACTGAGAGAGGGACAGGCCCACAATGTACTGATTGGGCAGCACTGAGAGAGGGACAGGCTCACAATGCACTGATTGGGCTGCACTGATAGAGTGACAGGCTCACAATGTACTGATTGGGCAGCACTGAGAGAGGGACAGGCTCACAATCTACTGATTGGGCAGCACTGAGAGAGGGACAGGCTCACAATGTATTGATTCGGCAGCACTGAGAGAGGGACAGGCTCACAATGTACTGATTGGGCAGCACTGAGAGGGGGACAGACTCACAATCTACTGATTGGGCAGCACTGATAGAGGGACAGGCTCACTATGTACTGACTGGGCAGCACTGAGAGGGGGACTGGCTCACAATGTACTGATTGGGCAGCACTGAGAGAGGGACAGCCTCACAATGTAATGATTGAGCAGCACTGAGAGAGGGACATGCTCACAATGTGCTGATTGAACAGCACTGAGAGGGGGACAGGCTCACAATGCACTGACTGGGCTGCACTGAGAGAGGGAGAGGCTCACTATGGCCCAGAAATTGATCTCGCTCTGTTCCCGCGGGGGTAAGGCTTTCCCGCGATCTCTCACTCCGCTTGTGCTTTTTCAGATCCAGCTCGCACGAACTTCATGTTCTAGAGATCAGCTGGGCAGTGCTTGCGTATCCCACCGGCGTAGTGAATTCGTGCGAGCTGTGGGATCACGTGACTCAGTTAGAGCCAATGGCAGCACACCATCTTCCATTCATAAGTTTCACTTACGTGCAGTGAAATCTATGAATCTTACACACCCCCAAAATAACAGCTAAACCTCAATTAAATTTAAAAAAACCCATCACATTAATAAAATAAGTATAGTTAAATAAATTAACCATTTTAAATAAAAAAATAAATTTTTGAAAAAATTTAAAATCTTTTAAAAAGTTATAAAAATAAACTTACCTGTCTTTAAAGTCTCTAAAAAAATATACCTGTTAAAAAAAATTCAAAATAATACTTAATTCACTACTTACCTTGTTAAAAGTGTGTCTTACTCCTCCTTTTTACATTTCTAAAATCTTCCGTACTTACCTGCGCGTCCAAAGCATGAAGTGCACAGCGTGCGCGCAGCCTGTAGCGCGCACGCGATGCACCGAGGAACCGCCCCCTTTTCAAAAGACCAAGTGCCGGTTTTCAGCGCATGCGCAGGGCATGCAGAAAACCGGCAATTGGAGAGAGAATACGCGAGAGTACGCAGTGCGTACTCTTGCATCGCGGGATTAATTTTTGGCCCAATGTTTCAGGTCGATGACCCTTCATCACCGTTCTGACGAAGGGTCAGCGACCTGAAACGTTAACTCTGTTCCTGTCTCCACAGATGCTGCCTGGCCTGCTGAGTTTTTCCAGCATTTTCTGTATTCACTATAAGCCCTCTGACTCCCACAGCTACCTGGAATACACTTCCTCCCACCTCGCTTCCTGTAAGGACCCTGGTCCATTCTCCCAGTTTTTCCCTCTCTGCCGCATCTGCTCTGACGATGCCACGTTCCATACCAGAGCTTCCGACATGTCTTCCTTTTTCCTCAACCGAGGATTCCCCTCTACCATAGTGGACACGACTCTTGACCGTGCCCATTCTATTTCCCGCACTTCAGCTCTCACCCCTTCCCCTCTCTCCCGGAACCACGATACGGTTCCCCTTGTCCTCAACTTTCACCCCACCGGCCTCCGCATTCAAAGAATCATCCTCCGCCATTTCCACCACGTCCAGCGTGATCCCACCACCAAACACATTTCCCCTCACCTCCCCTTTCAGCATTCTGAAGGAACCGCTCCCTGCACAACACCCTGGTCCACTCCTCAATCACTCCAAAAATCCATTCCCCTACACAAGGCACCTTCCCATGCAAGCGCTGGAAATGCAACACCTGCCATTTTACCTCTTCCCTACCCACTGTCCAGGACCCCAAACACTCCTTCCAGGTAAAACAGCGCTTTACTTGCACTTCTTGCAATTTATTATACAGTATTCGCTGCTCATGATGCGGTCTCCTCTACATTGGGGAGACCAAACGCAGATTGGGTGAATACTTTGCGGAACACCCCCATTCAGTCCGTAAGTGTGACCCCGAGCTTCTGATCGCCTATCACTTTAATTCTCTGCTCCACTCTCACTCTGATCTCTGCGTTCTCGGCCTCTTACACTCTTCCAACAAAGTACAACATAAGATCGAGGAACAGCACCTCATCTTTCAATTAGGCACTTTAAAGCCTTCTGGACTCAACATCGAGTTCAACAATTTCAGACCATAAACTCGGCCCATATTTTATTTTTTTTCATTGTTATTTTTCCTTTTCCCTTTTTTTTCTATCACATGACGGCTGTTGATGATTCTGCCATTGCCATTCACACCTCATCTAGATACATCTTTTATTCCTTAACTTGTCCCATTACCATCTCCTTTTGCTTGCACCATTTTCACTTTTGTCTTTTTATCTCTCCTGTCTTCCACCCCATCACAGATCTTCCCTTTTGTTCTTTCCTCCGCTCCCGCCGCCCCCCGCACATTTCCCGGCCCCTACACTTGCTTTAAAATCTGTTACATCTGTAATTTTTCCAGTTCTGACGAAGGGTCCTCGACCTGAAACATTAACTCTGTTTCTCTCTCTATAGATGCTGCCTGACCTGCTGGGTATTTCCAGCATTTTCTGTTTTTATTTCAGGATAAATTCTCCTTGTTATATAAAATCCTGGGGGCGAAATTTTCAGCAGCAGTTAGTGTTTCACAATATAACTCACCCCGAGATGTTATACAGATTAATATAATGCACAGAGTATATAGTACAGGGAATCACCGCTATATCATTTTATTCAGGGAAAATCGCCCCATTCCCATAAAATCCGGGATATAAGGAGCATCATAAATGAGTCAAGTTTTCCCAAACATGACGGAGCCAGTCACTGAGCTTCAGGAGGGTAATTCTGATCATCCGGGAATGAGACCGGACAGAGGGACCTTTAAAGGCGTCACACAGACAGCACTTTACTTAATAATTACATTTACAGACAGTCCCTAAATATATGAGGAGTTGAACAGAGTGAGATTCATTCCCAGTGACAGGAATAGGGGGGAATTTTGCGGGGGTCAGCGGGCGCGATCGGTGTAGGGTCGGGAGGGAAACTGGATTTTACCCTAAGGGTCGGGACCTCGCTGTCAACCCTCCGCCACGCGCCTTTCCCAAATGTTGGTTCTGTCAGCGCTGAGCAGACCCGACATGCAGCGGCGGGTGGGAGGCCGGCAGGGGGGGGGGGGGGCGTTAGTGGGGCTGGGGGTGCCATTCAAGTCTTTATGACCTTGTTAACAAAGGATTAACAACTATTTTAGCTCACCTTCAGAGTTCACCAAGTTGCCCACGTTGTCCACGCTGCTCAGGGATTACGTCAGGTAAACAGGGCGGGAGTTGAATGGCCATGGAATCATCTCATTACTTGACAGCTGGAAATGTGCTATAAAAGCTCCCATCTCACAGCTGTTCACTTTCCAAGCACAGAAGCTGTTGCTTACTGCATTTGGAAGACAGAGCGAGCTGTATGCAGTTTGCAAGTGTTCAGAACAAACTCTCTATCCAGTGTCCCCTCAATGGAACAGCCTCTCTCACCATTGACAGATCGCTTCTGTCAACTCAAGTTCACCTGCCATCTATTACATCAGCATGGGTATGGTTTCGACTGTCTCACCTTGGGCCTCAGAGTCCCACCACCATCAGCCCCAACACATGCAGCACCAGGCACACCAGCAGCACCAACAACAACACCAATCCATTCCACAACTCCTGATGCTGCACAGCACAGAGGGCATCAACACTCGTCCACATTGCTGATCGGGACGCTAGAGATGGCCTCACCATGGCCAGATTATCTTCATTGACGCTGCATGGCCTGCATGCAACATTATGCGCCAGGTTGCCGCAGTCCACACCAACAACATAAAGTACCCCTACAATGCCCAAACCATTCCTGTCACACTCATAAGCATTGCGTGGGGTACCGTTATGTCTCACCTATTCACTGCAACTCACTATGCCACATCCAAAGGTGCACAAAACAGAAACTTCACAGGAACATTGGCTAAAACACATAATTGCCAACCCTTGTGTGTTGTTAGTTGATATGTTTGGACTAGGTTGAGGGAGAGTCTGATGGGTGGCTAGTGAGTTGGGGATGTGATAATATAGATAGAGAGGGACGGGTGGAGGTGCAAGTTAAGTTGCTGTGAGTAAGAATGTGCAGGAGTAGAGTAGAGAAGGCAGAGTGACGGGGATGAGATGAGTGGCAGCGCAGGATGAGATTGAGGGTTGCTTTGCAATAACGTTTCGTGATCTACTGAGATCATTGAAAGATTTGCGCAACTGCAGCCTGGTCCTCCTGACAACAACCCTGCTTGAGCCACACTTTGCACTGTAGAACCAGGCTGTGTTGGTCTCTTCCGCCCATTGGAAGTGAAGAGCATCTCCCCGCGTGCGGTGGCTCCCTCCATAAGCATATGGAGGGAGTTATGGGCGAGCCTGGGTGCAGCCGTGCTCCTCTGTGCAGAGGTTGTCAGTGTTTGCAACACCTCAATACTGTAGAACACTGACATCACAATGGACAAACTCAATGTGCGCGTCATCAAATGACGTAATCAAACCGGCTTCCTCCAATTCTCCAGAGCGAGGCCGGGACCCGAACCCGACCCCGGCCGCACCCGACCCGCCACCGACACCGGCCGCACCCGACCCGCCACCGACCCCGGCCGCACCCGACCCGCCAACGATCGCGGCCGCACCCGACCCGCCCAGTTGGGAAATCGCGGGAGGAAACTGGGTTATTAATGTCCTGAAGTACTTTCAGTGATTGTTGCAATATCCGAGAGAGAAAAATATATCAGATCTGGAGTTTGATTAAGTTTGTTTCTCTCTGTTTGTGTTTAGACTGAGCGGCAATGAACTGGGAGATTCAGGAATGAAACTGCTGTCCGCGGCTCTGAGGAACCCGGACTGCAAAATACAGAAACTGGAGTAAGTACCAGACTGTGAGATTGTGTTTATAATAACTGGATGTCCGACACTGTACATTATTATTAGTATCAGTAATAGTGTTATTAATAAACACTGGGGATTTACTCTGATTCCTGTTATTTCTCTCTTTGATCCCCAGGCAGTATAATAACGGTCTCACAAATTCTTGTGCCGAGGATCCCGCCTCCGCTCTCAGTACAAACCGCTCACTGACGGTTCTGGAACTGGGTAAAAATAAACTGGGAGATTCCCGAGTGAAACTACTGTCTGCGGCTCTGAGGAAACCGGACTGTAAAATACAGGAACTGGAGTAAGTACCAGACTGTGTGAAATTGTGTTTATAATAACTGGATGTCTGACACTGAACATTTTTATTAGTATCAGTAATCGTGTTATTAAGAAACTCTGGGAATTTACTCTGAATCCTGTTATTTCTCTCTCTGATCCCTAGGCTATGTGATGTCGGTCTCACAGATTCTTGTGCTGAGGATCTCGCCTCCGCTCTCAGTACAAACCGCTCACTGACGGATCTGTCCCTGGGATCAAACTCCTTCACAGACCGATCTGTCCCCGCTCTCAGCCGCTTCATACAGACCTGCAGGAGTCTGGAGCGGATCCGGTGAGTGTTTGTGTTAATATTTAATGTAGTAAATAAAATATCAATGGGATTCAGTGACATTTATTGGTAACATTTGTCTGAAATTATAATTGAATTGTTAACCCCAGTCTCCCTGTTATTCAAACTGTTATTCAATTTGTTTATTTACTGCTTAATCTTTAATCTGTTTCAGGCTGTGGGGGAATGAGTTCAGTTCAAATGGAAAAAGACACCTGGAGTCGCTGCGGGAATTCAGACCCAGACTGAGTGGATGTGTGAGAGCGCGCGTCATCTCCCATTGTGATGTCAGAGGCCCAGACACAGGGTCACGAGACTCAGCCGTCCGGCCCCACAGCGCTGCTTCTGCAGCATATCCGGGGCTGAATGTTCCCCAGTGGGGTACTGGGGAAATGCACAGACAGGAAGGGCCCAGGGTGGGGCTCAGTCTGGGCTGCAGTGGGACACTGACAATTGCAGTCATTATTCCTGGGTGTCTCTCCCAGAGAGGAGACGGACTCTGTAACACGTGTCCCTGTGTACACTGTGTATCTCTGCCAGTGAGGAGTCAGACTCTGTAACCAGTGTCCCTGTGTACAGTGTGTGTCTCTCCCAGTGAGGAGTCAGACTCTGTAACAAATGTCCCTGTGTACAGTATGTGTCTCTCCCAGTGAGGAGTCAGACTCTGTAACCCGTGTCCCTGTGTACAGTGTGTGTCTCTCCCAGTGAGGGGTCAGACTCTGTAACCAGTGTCCCTGTGTACAGTGTGTGTCTCTCCCAGTGAGGAGTCGGACTCTAACAGGTGTCCCTCTGTACAGGGTGTGTCTCTCCCAGTGAGGAGTCGGACT
Source organism: Squalus acanthias (assembly GCA_030390025.1). Taxonomy (NCBI): domain Eukaryota; kingdom Metazoa; phylum Chordata; class Chondrichthyes; order Squaliformes; family Squalidae; genus Squalus; species Squalus acanthias. The sequence continues at coordinate 192,147 of JASTWF010000713.1, forward strand.
CTGTAACCAGTGTCCCTGTGTACAGTGTGTGTCTCTCCCAGTGAGGAGTCGGACTCTAACAGGTGTCCCTATGTACAGGGTGTGTCTCTCCCAGTGAGGAGTCGGACTCTGTAACAAGTGTCCATATAGACAGTGTGTGTCTCTCCCAGTGAGGGGACAGACTCTGTAACAAGTGTCCCTGTGTACAGTCTGTCACTCTCCCATTGAGGAGTTGGAGTCTGTAACAAGTGTCCCTGTGCACAGTGTGTGTCTCTCCCAGTGAGGAGTCGGACTCTGTAACAAGTGTCCCTGTGTACAGCGTGCGCCTCTCCGAGTGAATATTCCGACTCTGAAACAAGTGTCCCTGTGTACAGTGTGAGTCTCTCCCAGTGAGGAGTCGCACTCTGTAACAAGTGTCCCTGTGTACAGTGTGTGTCTCTCCCAATGAGGAGTCGCATTCTGTAAAAAGTGTCCCTACAACCCTCCGATATCTCTCCACTCCTCTGACCTGTTGGACATCCTCGACTTTTGTTGATCCACATTGGTGCCTTGACTTCAGCTGCGAAGGCCCTAAACTCTGGATATCCCTCCCTAAATCTCCTCACAGCTCTACCATTCCCCCCTCCTCCTTTAAACGCTTCATAAAACCTATCTCTTTCAACGAGCTTTCGGCCATCTCTCCTAAAATCTCCATGTGGCTCAGTTTCGAATTTTGCCTGAGAATTGCCTTGTGTCGTTTCATTACATTAATGCCGCTATATAAATGCAAGTTATTGTTGTTGTCCCTGTGTTCTGTTAATAAAACTCCACCGCTTACTTCAGCTCACGCCTTGTCTCCTCGACTTTTTCAATAACAGGCTTCGTTGTTTTCTATATATTAAATAAAGATTCCTCAAAAACACATCCCACCTTCTCCCCCTCTGGGGGAGGCCTCGGTCAGTCCTCTCTGGAGGAGGTCTAACAGTAAAAGCTGCTGTGGGATTTTGCATTCTTCTAATTCCCCTCCACTCAAATCAAGACAAGAGAGGCAGGTGAAATCAAGACAACATGCAGAATAGAAATCAAAACAGAAAATGCTGGATACTCAGCAGGTCAGGCAGCATCTGTGGAGAGAGGAACAGATTTAATGTTTCAGGTCGATGAACTTACGTCAGGACCTGGATAGGTTCTGAGAAAAGGTCATCGAGCTGAAACGTTAACTCTGTTTCTCTCTCTCTCCACAGATGCTGCCTGAACTGCTGAGTATTTCCAACATTTTCTGTTTTAATTCCCATTTCAATCAACCGCATTTTTTTTGCTTTTGATTCAGAATAGAAAGCCTGTATCTGCAGGCCGTAAAATGAAAATATAAGATACTGAAAAGTGTTTTTTTGCTTTTAAACTGCCAAACACAGCAGAGCAATGAGAGAAATCAACTTTCTTTCTTTGCTGACAGTGTTGTGTGGCAATTTTACAGGCTGGCCTGTGTGTGTGTCTTTGTGTGTGTGAGAGAGAGAGACAGCAAAAGCTGGTGTGTATGCAGGGCTTGACTGATTTCAAGTTACCTGCTGTGTGCATTGGTACTGCATCTCATGTCTTGAAAAAAACAGGAAGTATACACCATTAGATCATACTGATTTAATTCCAGACTGCAATGCCGTGAGATCTTACTTTGACTTTCTTTTAAAACTTTTTTAAAAAGCAAAGCTACATATATACATCAACCCAATTCATTTTTTCTGGACTGGACTTTATCGAGGAATTTTTGTGGGGTGCTCCAGAGCATATCCTGCGGTGGGATCTTACCCTACCATTAAGCCCAACCCAACCAAACCAAGTCAACACTTTTGTAAAAACAAAGTATTATTATTATATATGTAAAAAATATTTTCAGAATAATCCATTTGATGTTTTTCGGGATTGAGCTTTATTGGGGAATGTGCTTGGGCTGTTTTCAGAGCAAAAGCTGCTGTGCGATTTCGCCATTCATTTTATTCCATTCCACGCTAATCACAGACAGGCAGACATTTAGTTAATAAAAGTAAAGTAGATATATTATTATTTATCCATGATTGTATTTGCTTCTTTTCACCCTCCCGGTCTTCCGTTTCATTGTGGGGACCTGGATTTCTGCGGCCTTGGCTTCACCTCTTCCTGTTGGATTGTCCTCATCAAACATGGCTAATAGCCAGGAAGGGACATCATCAAAATTGGACACTCTCAGGCTGCACCCCTTTCAAAATGGATGTTTGCGTGAGAGAGTTAGTTTCTGCAAATTGCAGAATCTGTGTGAGTGTGTCTGTATGTGCAAGGGTGTCTGTGTTTCTGCAAATTGCAGTCCGTGTGAGTGTGTCTGTATGTGCGTGGGTTTCTGTGTGTCTGCAAATTGCAGAGGCTGTGTGAGTCTGTGTGTCATGCCACTGTCCATTTTAATTCAATGTGGGTGGGCGGGAGACTGTGTGAGTGAGAGACAGACAGACACAGTCAGTGAGAGCGAGAGAGACATGAAATCAAAAGGCAAGTTGCCGAATAGAAAGCCTGTTTCTGCAGGCCACAAAGTGAAAAGATAAGATACTGAAAAGTATCTTTTTGGTTTTAATCTTCCAACACGGCAGTCATCCCTTTGCAGGCTGGCCTGGCTGTGAGTGTGTGTGTCAGAGAGAGAGAGAGAGCAAAAGCTAGTGTTTGTGTGAGATGTGGTCTGCTGTCTTATGACCTGCTGTTGTTGTATTAAACTCATTGATTTCATTCTGGCCTGGTCCACATGTAATGCTGTTGTGTATCACTTTATTGCACTTTATTTCATTTCACTTCACTACAGAACCGACAGTCAGTCAGTGAGATACTGAAAAATGTCTTTGTGGACTGTCTGACAATAGAAGCTGCTGTGGAATCTTTTCATTCTTTTTTATTCCACTCCACTCAAATCAATAGAAAGCAGGCAGGCAGTGAGAGAGACACATGAAATCAGGAGAACATGCAGAATAGGACTAAAAACAGAAATTGCTGGAAATACTCTGCCGGTCAGGCAGCATCTGTCGAGAGAGAGAGAATCAGAGTTAACGTTTCAGCTCGATGAACTTTCGTCAGAACTTTGCCAGAATCTGACAAAAGGTCAACGAAATGAAACGTTAACTCTCTTTCTCTCTCTCTCCGCAGATGTTGCCTGACCTGCTGAGTATTTCCAGCATTTTCTGTATTTATTTCAGATTTCCCACATCCACAGCTTTTGTTTTTGATGCAGAATAGAAAGCCTGTTTCTGTAAGCCACAAAATGAAAAGATAAGATACTAAAAACTCTCTGTTTCATTTTAAACTGCCGAACACAGCAGAGGAATGATAGAAATCAACGTTCTTTCTTTGCTGACAGTGTTTTGTGGCAATTTTGCAGGAAGGCCTGTTTGTGTGTGTGTGTGTGTGAGAGACAGAGAGACAGACAGACAGCAAAAGCGAGTGTGCATGCAGGGCTTGTCTGTGTTCAAGTTATCTGCCGTGTGCATTGGTACAACATCTCATGTCTGAAAAAAACAGAAAGTATACACCATTAGATCATACTGATTTCATTCCAGACTGTGCTGCTGTGGGATCTTACCTTGATTTCTTTCAAGAATTTTGTAAAAAGCAACGCTACATATATACATCAAGCCATTTGATATTTTTCTGGACTGGATTTTATAGGGGAATGTTTGTGAAGTGTTTCATGTCATAACCTGCTGTGGGATCTTACTCTCCCCTGCTGCCGAACCCAAACATGACAAGACTTTTGTAAAAAAAAGTATATATTATATTTTTTTAAATATTTTCAGAATAACCGTTAGATTTTTTTCTGGACTGGGCTTTATTGGGGAATGTGCTTGGGATGTTTTCAGAGCAAATGCTGCCATGGGATCTTTAAATTCATTTTATTACACTCCAGGCAAACCACTGATAGGCAGACATTTAGATAACAAAAGTAAAGTATATATATTATTATTTATTACTGATTGCATTTACTTCTTTTCACTCTCCCGGGCTTTCATTTCCTCTCGGGGACCCGGATTTCTGGGGCCTCGGCTTCACTTCTTCCTCTTTGTTTGTCCTCATTAAACATGGGCGCACAGCCAGGAACGGATATCATCAAAAATTGACATTCCCAGATTGCACATCTTTCAAAAAATATTTGTGTGTGTGAGTTTCTGCAAACTGCAGAGTCTGTGTGAGTGCATATGTATGTGCGTGGGTGTCTGTGTTTCTGCAAATTGCAGACTCTGTGTGTATGTGTCTGTATGTGCGTCGGTTTCTGTGATTCTGCAAATTTCAGTGTCTGTTTGAGTGTGTGTGTCATGTTAATTAAACTTTAGTTCAAAATGGGTGGGAGGGAGACTGTGTGAGTGACAGACAGAGAGACAGTCAGTGAGAGAGAGAGAGACATGAAATCAAAAGGCAAGTTGCAGAATAGAAAGCCTGTTTCTGTCTGCCACAAAGTGGAAGGATAAGGTACTGAAAAGTGTCTTTTTGGTTTTAATCTTCCAACACAGCAGTTATCCTTCTGCACGCTGGCCATGGTGTGTGTGTGTGTGTGTGTGTGTGTGAGAGAGAGAGGGCAAAAGCAGGTGTTTGTGTGAGATGTGGTCTGGTGTTTTATTAGCTGCTGTTGTTGTATTAAACCCGATTTATTTCATTCTGGACTGATCCACATGTAATGGTGTTGTGTATCACTTCATTGCACTTTATTTCACTTCACTTCAAGACAGACAGTCAGTCAGTAAGATATTGAAAAATTTATTTGTGGACTGTCTTACAGTAAAAGCTGCTGTGGCATCATTGCATTCTTTTTATTCCACTCCACTCAAATCAAGACAAGGCATGCAGGCAGTGAGAGAGACACACAAAATCAAGACAACATGCAGAATAGAAATAAAAACAGAAAATGCTGGAAATACTCAGTAGGTTAGGCAGCATCTGTGGTGAGAGAGAGAAACAGAGTAAATGTGTTAGGTCGATGACCTTTCGTCAGAACCTTGCCAGAATCTGACGAAAGGTAATCGAGCTGAAATATCAACTCTGTTTCTCTCTCTCTCCACAGATGCTGCCTGACCTGCTGAGTATTTCCAGCATTTTCTGTTTTTATTTCAGATTTCCCACATACACAGCATTTGCTTTTGATGCAGAATAGAAAGCCTGTTTCTGTAGGCCGTAAAATGAAAAGATAAGATACTGAAAAGTGTCTGTTTGCTTTTAAACTGATGAACACAGCAGAGGAATGGGATTTGAAATGCTTTCCGACCAATTACATTGTGTTTATTTTGCAAGAGTTTATCAAGGTTGAGTTGGAATCAGTTCAGCGGAGATGCAAAGAAAGATCTGAGCTCGCTGCCTGAATCCAGCCCCGGGCTGGCCGTGCTCGTCTGGTTCCAGACTGAAGGAGCGCTCCAGTGATGCGATTAGCATTGAGCGCACAAACTGTGTGCTTTGTATTGGGAGTTAGTGAGAGTTAGTCAGCGCTTGCACAATAACTTGATATAGGGGAGTTGTTAGCGTTAATTTCACTGTAAAGTGACTTAGCAGGACTGTAATACTTGTGTTCACGGTGAGTGGAGGAACTATCTACGGCCAAATTGGTTGTAAATACAGCAGAAGATTGTGAATTTGTTTTTCTAACGAGATGCTTTTCAATAGTGTTTCACACTATTCTCAGTACAATATAAATGCTTTCTGGAGGAGTCCGTGTTCCATGTTTATGTGGAATATGAGAGGTTGCAGTCCCTCTTCCATTATTTGAAGGGGCTGCTCCTCGATTTTTGGCTGCACTTCAGTCCCAAGCTGCTGATCTTTGGTGACCCGGTGTGGAGGGGAGCGGGCAGGTCGGGGTCCTCCTCGTAGGACTGCTCCTGGGCCTGGCCAAAGTGGCCATCAACTGGTCCAGGCAGCGGGCGGTCAAGGGTGTCGTTCGGCCCGACTGCCTGCCTCTCTTCTGCGGCCACGTTCGCGCCCGGGTGGTCCTGGAGATGGAGCACGCGGTGTCTGCCGGCACGCTCGAGGCCTCCCGTGACTGGTCGGCACCGGAGGGACCTGGAGTGCATCATCACCCCCAGCAACAACATTTTAATTTAAGTTAATATTCCTTTCGTGTTTTTTGTTAAGTTACAGTTGATTTGTTTATTTTTTCCACCAAAGGAGCTACAATAGAAATGCTGTCCTTGTCTGATTCATTATTTGCTCCAAATAAGCGCGGTCTCCAAATTGTCAGACAGCTTGTCCGACATCCAGTACTGGATGAACAGAAATTTCCTCCAACTAAATATTGGGAAGACCAAAGCTGTTTAAAACCTTCTAATTAAACTGCTACTTGGACTTATTTCATAGATCAGCATTTTTTTCATTAAACTCACAATTTATTAGTCCCTATGTTTACAACTTCCTGTTTTGATGCTCACTAAAGGACCAACAATGTTTTATACCTCCTACAAGTAATGTGGCTGAATTTCAGAAAGATATTCAATGTTAATTTTCAGTATTAAAATATATCATTTATAGAGGTAATAGACAAAACTCTTTTCCTGGTTATGGGTGCGTTATATTGTTTGTTATGTTCATTTTTGAGTTGAAAGAACAGAATTTGTCACTGAATTCTGACAGATGTTCGCTTTATTTAACTTTCTCATTCAACTTCCCAAGTAATTCAAATGAAACTCGGTCGACGAAAAAAAGTCTCCTCCACCTAAACCTGCACAATGTGGATCTGCTATTAATAAATCAGCTTCAATCCGTCTAACCGTCTGTGTGCTGGGTTTTTTGTTCTAAAAAGCTTTATTCATCACACAGAAACATCACAGGATGAACGAGATTATTCTCCTCTGTATCTGCATCAAATCAATTCAAACAGCTCTGCAGTCAGCTACTTTTAAGCGAAGAGTCTGTTTGACACATTTTCTCCACCAATATTCAGGAAACTTTTTTATTGCAAGTGACAGATATTTTCTCAGCTTATTTTTTCCTAAAATTGTTTTGTAGCATTGTTAAGAAAACATGCAAGGGCAGGCTAATCATTTTCCATTGCATTTCTATTCAAAATTGATTCAGCAGATTGTAAACGGTGCTATCCCATGTTTGTCTTGGTATCGGGGAAATGCAAAGTGGTGATTTTTCCACTGCAGATCTTCTTTTACGATGTGAAACAGGATCCTTCGCTTACTTTCACCAACCAGAAGAAACACGTTCGTAATTGCTGGGTAGTTGGTGGGCAAACAGCCCAACTCTGCGCCAACAATTGTTTTTTCACAGGCGGTGCGGAGGATCTGTCAAGGCAAGATCGCAAGATCAGGATTTAGCACATGCGCGGAAATCCCGAACTTGCGGTATGTTGCAAAGGGGTATGATGACGTAGTCTCAGAGTAGACCGTCATAGCCACCTCACAATCCGGGCCAAAGTAACAGGACTTTCAGCATCAGCAGCCAATGGAATGTCCCTCGATTAAAAATCTCTCTGGCTGCTTTGTAACAATTACTGTTCAATTATTGGTAATAATAATGTCTGTAATTTGTTGTATGGCTAATTTTGATGTGCAATAATTCCTCAGCCATGTCTGCGGATGATGTCGCCAAAGGGCTGACGAGGGATTAAGAATAGACCATTGGGGGACTCAGAAGGTGCTGGGGGTGATTGGATAAAACATTGCAGGATGTGCTCTGGCTGCAATCGGATAGGTTAGGGTTGTTCCACAGAAGGAAGTCCCACTGAGCTGGACAAGGGAGGAGAGGTTTTGAAGGAGAATAGTTTGGTCGAATGTGTCAAAGGCTGCAGAGAGATGGAGGAAGACAAGGATGATAATGCATCTTGGTCAGTCACATAGGCTGTCCAGTGTGAATTTGATTCGGGCCATTTTGGTCTTGTGCCAGACATAGAAAGCTGATTGGATAGAGTCAAACATGGAGTTTCAGGAAAGATGAGAATTGATTTGAGAGGTGAAAAGGTGTTCAAGAACTTTGGAGAGGAAAGGAATGTTGGAGATGGGGCAGCAATGTGCTGGGACAGAGGAATCAAGGGTGTTTATTTTAAGGGGGGTTGAAAATGGCAGCTTTGAAAGGGGGTGGAAGAAATGCACCTGAGGAGATGGAACCATTTACAATGGCAGCTTACTTGGGATACAGGAAAGGAACTTCGATCGTCAGCCGTTTCATGGGAATAGGTTCTAGGGAGCAGGGGATGGTTCTCATAGACAAGATGCTCTCAAAGGACCTTAGAGCAAATAGGAGAAACAAGAAACACTCGGTTTCCCAGCTGTGACACAGGGAGCCTGGGGAAAGGTTTGGCTTGGTGGGTAAAGGAGCTAGGTTTAAGGAGATGGGGGGGCAATGGGGAAAAGCTGTGTGATATTGTTGATCTCCAGGATAATTCTGGACAAGTTGTGGGTGTTGGCAGAGGAGAGTGAGGCAGAATAGCACTTGAAGTGGCCCAATCAGTTCTGGTGATGGGTGGATAAGCCAGTTCTGTGCCAGATATGATCAAATCTGCGATCCTTGGACTTGAGGGATTGAATATGGGAGCCCTAGCAAGGGAGGGGGGGGGGGGGGAGGTAATGAGACGAATAATGGTCATATGATGTGACCAGTGGAGTTTACCTTTAATATTCAATGAATGAGACCAATAATGTTCATATATGAAATGAATAATGTACCTATGATTAGACCAATAGTGTTCTTATATTAACAGCAATAAGGGCTCTATTGTGAGATGAATAATGTTCCTGCCATGTGAACAATGTTGTTTTATAAGAATAATGATATGAATAATGTGCATATGAGGAGACCAATAGTGTTCTTACATTGAACCCAATAATTTCCTATCGTGAGATGAATAATATTCATGTAACGCCAACAATGTTCATTAAATGACACCAATATTGTGTGTATGATCAGGCCAATAATATGGTCATCAATGTTTATTTGAGAGCCATCATCTTATATGGAGACTAAAAATAATAAAATGCATAAGATTGGACCACCAATATTCATATAATGAGACGAATTATGTTCATATCAGGAGATGACAATTTTCTTGAGACCACCAGCAATGCTCAACCCGTGAACTGATCACATTTCCACGCTCAGGCCACATCTGGATTCCTGCAGCAGCTGCAGCTGTTCCTTTCCGGTGGAACTGAAAGAGTTCTCCCCCAGCCTGCAACAGGTTAATGTTTAAACAGAAAATACACAGAATACACAACAGTGAAAACAATAGGTAGACTGGGGTTAATATTTCAATAATTAGAGCCACATATTAACGATTCAATACCAGAATATCATTAATGTTATGTGGCTGAAAGAGTGGTGTGGGAGGGAGGGGTTCCATTTCACAGGACCCTGGCACCAGTACTGGGACAGGATGGAGCAGTACCACTGGAATGGGCTCCACATGAACCGCAATCAGACCAGTGTGGAGGGAGGGGTTTCATTTCACGGGACCCTGGCACCAGTACTGGGACAGGATGGAGAAGTGCCACTGGGATGGGCTCCACATGAACCGAAATCGGACTAGAATCATAGTGGAAAGGATCAATATGGCCTTGGGCAAGGCTTTAAACTAGTAAGATTGGGGAGGTAGGGATCTGGTAGAAATAATACACCTAAAGATAAAAGAAATAGGAGACGCGAGCAAAGGTCAGACAGAGGAAAGGAATAAAGATGACGAACGGTCAGAGAAGAAATACAGTTGGGCTTAGAGTATCATAGAATGATACTGTATGGAAGGCAGCCATTCTGCCCATCGTGTCTGTGTCAGCTCTTTGAAGGAGCTATCCAATTAGTCCCACTTCCTGCTCTTACCCCAGAGCACGGCAATATTTTTTCATGTTCAAGTATTTATCCAACTGAAAGTTATTACTGAATCTGCATCCACCACTTCATAGTGTATTCTAGATCATAACAACTCACTGCATTTTTCCTCATGTCGTCTCTGGTTCTTTTGCCAATTGCCATAGATCTATATCCTCTGGTTACTGACCATGAAACCACTGGAAACAGTTTCTCCTTACTTAATAAATCACGACACTTCATGATTTAAACACCTAGATCAAATCTCCTCTTAGCATTCTCTGCTCCAAGGAGAACACCAGCTTCTCCATTCTGTCCATGTAACTGTATTCCCTCATCCCTAGAACCATTCCAGTAAATCTCTTCTGTACCCTCCCAAAAGCCTTCACATTCTTCCTAACATGCGGTGCCCAGAATTGGACACAATACCCCAGCTGGGGCCGAACCAGTGTTTTATACAGGTTTAGAATACCGTCCTGTCTTTTGTACTCTGCCTCTATTTATAAAGCCCAGGATCCCATGTGATTTATTAACTGCTTTGTTAACCTGTCCTGCCACCTTGAACGATCTGTGCACCAAAACCGCCAGGTCTGTTTGTTCTTGCACCCCCTTTAAAATTGTACAATTTAGCACATATTGTCTCTCCTCATTCTCCCTACCAACATACATCACCTCACCATTTTCCATATTGAATTTTATCTGCGATATGCCCGCCCATTCCACCAGCCTGCCTATGTCTTCTTGAAGTTTGTTACTATTCCCCTCACTTTACGACACTTCCAAGCTTCGTGTCATCTGCAAATTTCGAAACTGGACCCAGCCCCCCCAAGTCCAAGTCATTAATTTACATCAAAAGCAACAGTGGTCCATGTTCTGAATCCTGGGGAACACCACTGTATAACTCACTTCAGTCCGAAAAACAGCCATTTACCACAACTTTCTCTTTTCTATCCCTTAGCCAATTGCGTTCACGCTGCTACTGCCCCTGTTATCCCATGGGCTTCAATTTTGCTAACATGCCTATTATGTGGTACTTTATCAAACACCTTTTGAAAGTGCATATACACAACATCAACTGCACTGCCCTCTTCCACCCTCTCTGTTACCTCATCAAAAAACTCAATCAGGTTATTCAAACACAATTTGCGCTTAACAAATCTGTTAACTCTTGCCCCAATTTATCCCCCAGAACTAGATCCAACACTGCTTCCTTCCTCGTTGGCTGAAAACATGTTCAAGAGAGTTATCTTTTACACATTTCAGGAAATCCTCGCCCTCTTTTCCCTTAAGTCATTTTCCCAGTCTATATTAAGACAATTGAAGTCCCCCATTATCACTTCTCTAAATATCATGCGTCTTTCTACAATTTGCCTGCAAATTTGCTCCTCTATCTCCTTTCCCCTATGTGGTGGTTTATAGTATTTACCCAGCAGCAGAATAGCTCCTCTATTTTTCGTTAATTCTAACCAAATAGATTCCATATTTGATCCCTCAACCACATCACCCCTTTCAAGGACTGCCGCCCACCATCCTTTTTTCCTTCCTTACCTTTCCTGAATGCATTGTAGCCAGGAAAATTAAGTGCCCATCCCTCCACTTTTTGAGCCAGTCTCTGTTATTGCTGTTATATCATAATACCATGTGGCTACTTGTGCTGGCAGCTCACCAACCTTACTTACCATGGTATTATGCACATGCACTCTAAACCCATCTTAGTCTGCCTCGCACTTCCACCTGCCCCCCTCAGATCCCTCCTATTACTGAACTAACTGTTATTCTAATGATGTTTGTCTCTTGCAATCCACTGTGCACCTGGTATCTCTTTTTAATGCTTCACCCTGGTGCCCCTCCCCAGCAAAATTAGTTTAAATAGATCAGAAGAATAAAAAACTTAAAATAAGAGAGGAGTGACTAATAAATAATAATTAAATTGCTTGTACAGCAATGTAAACTGTCGAAATTAAAAAGGGGAACTGGAAGCACTAATTCATAGCGAAGAACCAGATATAGTAATTATAACCAAAGTATGGCTAAATAAAAAGCAGGACTGGCAATTAAATATTGCAGGTTATAGCATATTTGGAAAGGAGAAGGGAGGAAGAAGGGGTGAAGTAGCTGTACTAATTGTTAAAATAAGGCAGTAGAATAAAGGGACAAAAGTAATAGAAAGCTAGAAAGAGAATCCATATAGATTCAGCTAAAATAAAAGGGATCGATTACACTAATGGAGGTATTGTACAGATCACCGTATAGTGGAATAGAGGTGGAGGAAGAAACATGTAAACACATCAATGAAATGAGTAAAAGACACAGAATAACTGTCATGGAAGGTTTCAACTACCCACAACTGGTAGGAAGAGGTAGGTAAAGGGGAAACGGTGATGGAATTTTTACAGTGTGCTCAGGACTCTTTTCTTAACTAGTATGTAGGAAGCCCAGCAAGAGAGGAATCACTGCTGGATCTAGAAATGGGCAATGAACTAAAGCAGTTAAGAAAAGTAAGCTTCGGGGAACATTGAGGTAATAACGATCACGATGTAATAAGTTTTAAGTTAAAGATTGAGAAGGTCATAAGACAAAGACCAAAGTAATCGATTGATAAAAAGCTGGTTTTGAGGGGATAAGATTGGAACTAGGGAAAATGAACTGGAAAACAATATTAACGGTGATCAATAGTTTGCAAGAGCAATATATTCCAATAAAAAAGCAAGAATTGAAATTTTAAAAAGGCATACATTAAGTACTTAGACTACAAAGGAAACAATGACAAAAGGGAATATGAAAAGATTCAGCAAGAAGTCAAAAGATATCCAATGTTGATTCATAATTATATCCCCAATAGTAATAATGCTGAACGGCTTTAGAAATCGAGGTATTATGAACGCAATCTCAGTCTAGTACTTACCGCAGTTTCTGTATTTTACATTCACTGTTCATTAGAGAAGCAGACAGTAGAATCACTCCTGAATCTCCTAGATTATTACAGTTCAGGTTCAGCTCAGTCAGTGATCGGTTTGTATGAAGTGCGGAGGCGAGATCCTCGGCACAAGAATCTGCGAGTCCGTTATCATTCAGACTGGGCATCAGAGAGAAAGAATAAGAGGGAAACAAAGAGGAATATTACTAAAGTTGGTGCTACTAATTATAATCTTCAACATTTACAGATCGGAGCATGTTAGCCTGTGTTGTAATACAGGGCTTTATATGCTGAAACGTCACTGGGACATCCAGTGATAATAATCTCACACTATGGTACATACGACAGTTTCTGTATTTGACAGTCCCGGTTCTTCAGAGCCTCAGACAGTCGTTTCACTCCTGAATCTCCCAGTTTATTATGACCCAGGTACAGCCCCGTCAGTGACCCGTTTGTACTGAGAGTGGAGGCGAGATCCCTGGCACAAGAATCTGTGAGACCATTGTCCGCCAGCCTGTGGATATGAGAGAGAATGAGAGAATGAATGAGAAATCATGGTAACTCAGTGTTTATAATTATACTATTAAATGATACTAATAACAATGTACAGTGTTAGACATCCAGTTATTATAAACACAATCTAGCACAGTCTGGTACTTACCCCACTACCTGTATTTTACATTTAGGGTTCCGCAGAACCATGGAGAGTAGTTTCACTCCAGAATCTCCAAGATCATTTCCCTCCAACCTTAAGGAAAACAGACAGGGGGTGAGAAATAAACTGAAACAAGCCTCGGTTCTGATAGATTTGTGGCTCTCTCGATCTTTCTCTGCGTTATTACGGGATGATGAAAAAAATCAGATGATTTTGCCGTCACTTAAGTGTGTTCAGGAGAACTTTCTTGACCAGTATGTTGCCCACCCAACAAGGAAGGAGGTGTTGCTGGATCTGGCTCTGGGGAATGAGGTGGGTCAAGTGTCAGTAGGGGAACATTTAGGAAAAAGTGATCATAGCATCATAAGGTTTTGATTAGCTATAGAAAAAGGACAGGGAGCAATCTAGATTAAAAATACTAAATTGGAGGAGGGCCAATTTCAGTGGGTTGAGAACGGATCTGGCCCGGGTTAATTGGAATCAAAGATTGGCAGACAAAACTGTAAATTGAACAAAGGGCTGCGATTAAAGAGGAGATGGTTCGGGTACAGTAAAGGTACATTCCCACAAGGTGGAAATGTAGGACAACAGAAGTCAAAGCTCCCTCGATGGCTAAAGTGATAGAGTAATGGTAAGATGAAGCAGACAAAGGTGGAGTATGAAAGATGTCAGGTTGATAATACAAGTGAGAACTCGGCTGAATATAGAAAGTTCAGATGGGTAGTGAAAAAGGAATAAGAGGGACAGAGATTATGAGAAAATATTGGCAGCTAACTTAAAAGGGAATCCAAAAGTCTTCTATAGGCATATAAATAATAAACGGGTAGTAAGAGGAGGGGTGGGGCCGATTAGGGACCAAAAGAAAGACCTACACATGGAGGCAGAGGGCATGGCTGAGGTACTAAAGGAGCACCTTGCATCCATCTTCACCAAGGAAGAAGATGCTGCCAAAGTCATCTTGAAAGAAGTAGTCGAGATACTGGATGGGATAAAAATTGATAGAGGAGGGTCTAGAAAAGCATGCTGTACTTATAGATAAGTCACCTGGACTGGATGGGATGCACCCTAGGACGCTGAGCAAGGTAAGGGTGGAAATTGCAGAGGTACTGGCCATAATCTGACAATCCTCCTTAGATATAGCGGTGGTGCCAGAGGACTGGAGAATTGCAAATGTTACACCCTTGTTCAAAAAAAGGTGTCAGGATAAACCCAGCAACTACAGGACAGTCAGTTTAACCTCGGTAGTGGGAAAGCTTTTAGAAATGATAATCTGTGACAAAATTAAATGAACAGTCACTTGGACAAGTGTGGATTCATTAAGGAAAGCCAGCACGGATCGGTTAAAGGCAAATCGTGTTTAACTAACTTGATTGAGTTTTATGATGAGGTAATAGAGAGGGTTGCTGAGGGCAATGTGGTTGTTGTGGTGTACATGGATTTCCAAAAGGCGCTTGATAAAGTGCCACATAATAGACCTGCCAGAAAAGTTGAAGCCCATGGAATAAAACGGACAGTGGCAGCATGGATACGAAATTGGCTAAGTGACAGGAAACAGAGAGTAGTGGTGAACGGTGGCTTTTCGGACTGGAGGAAGGTATTCAATGGCGTTCCCCAGGGGTCAGTAATAGGATCAATGTTTGTCTTGATATATATTAGTGACTTGTCTTGAGTATGCAGGGCAGTTTCACAATTTGCAGATAACACAAAACTTGGACGTATAGTGAACAGTGAGGAGGATAGTGATAGACTTCAAGAGGACATAGACAGGCTGGTGGAATGGGCGGACACGTAGCAAATGAAATTTAATGCAATAAAGTGCGAATAGATACATTTTGGTAGGAAGAACGTGCAGAGGCAACAAAAAATAAAGGGTACAATTCTAAAGGGGCTGCACGAACTGAGAGAACTGGGAGTATATGTGCACAAAATGTTGAAGGTGGCAGGACAGGTTGAGAAAGCGATTAAAATACGGGATCCTGGGCTTCATAAATAGACATGATGTGGAGATGCCAGTGTTGGACTGGGGTGGACAAATGTGAGAAGTCGCACAACACCAGGTTATAGTCCAACAGCTTTATTTGAAATCACTTCACCTGACGAAGGAGCAGCGCTCCGAAAGCTTGTGATTTCAAATAAAGCTGTTGGACTATAACCTGGTGTTGTGCGACTTCTCACATTCATAAATAGAGGCAGAGAGAACAAAAACAAGGAAGTTATGATGAACCTGGTATTGAGTCCCGTTCTGGGCACTGCACTTTAGGAAGGATGTGAAGGCCTTAAATAGGGAGCAGAAAAGATTTACAAGACTGGTTCCAGGGATGAGGGACTTCAGTTACGTGGATAGACTGGAGAAATTTGGGTTGTTCTCCTTCGAGCGGAGAAGGTTGAGAGGAGATTTAATAGAGGTGTTCAAAATCGTAAGTCGAGACAGAGTAGAGAGAGAGAAACTGCTCCCATTGGTGGAAGGGTCGAGAACCAGAGGACACAGATTTAAGGTGATTGGCAGAATGTCCAAAGGCGACATGATAAACCTTTTTACGCAGCGAGTGGTTAGTATCTGGAATACACTGCCTGAAAGGGTGGTGGAGGCAGATTCACTTGTGGCTTTCAAAAGGGAATTGGATAAGTACCTGAAGGAAAGAAAAATGCAGGACTACAGGGAAAGGGTGGGGCAGTGGGACTAGCTGACGGGCCTAATGGCCTCTTTCTGTGCTGTAACCATTCTAAGATACTATGAAAATGAAACTGGGTTTGTTCCAATTTGCTATATGTTGACAGAGGGTCAGAATTTATTTTTATTAAATAAACCACAGTCTGTGTGAAGCCTTTAAATGTCCCTCAGTCTGGTCTCGTTCTGATCATGAGAATTACCCTCCTGGAGCCCCATCGCTTCTTAACCCTCGCATTTTACGGGAATGGTCGTTATTCCTCTAACTAAATGCACAGCGGCGATTCCCAATGTTTATCCCTTGTATCAATGTGTATAATATCTCGAGGTGAGGTAGGTTTTCCTGAGCGGAGGTATATTGTGAAACAGCGCTAAATGCTGCTGTAAAATCCGTCCTAGATTTTATGTAACAAGGACAGTTCATGCTTTCCAGGTAATGTACAAGGTTTAAATGTCCATGCTTTCTTATTTTATAGGGGAGCGAAGTCTCTGGCTTTATGTCCAATTAAACTCTCCAGTTCAGTTCCATTTAATGCCATATTTGGAGCAGACTTCTCAAATTCCGTGAATTTCTTTTTGGAAAGCCTCCATTCTCATTTCCTTCCTTAGAATTGTTTCGGTCTAGTTATTACTTTGTATATTATTGGTAAATTCGGCTCTCAATTTTAACTGGAGTGCAGAAAGACTTCAATAATACAATTAACGGTTATAGAAACAAAACAGTTACCTCAACACTTCACATTTGCACAGAGCGGGTTCCAGCCGCTGGAGTCCTTCACATTGAATGGAGCAATTCCGCAGGTCGAGTTGCTTTACTGTATGGCAGAGTCCAATGGCATGAGACAGGACCGCACAGTCAATCGGGGTGAGTGGCAGTGCTTTCTGTGAATCAGAATCTCCAAATTTAAGTCTTTCCACAGATCCCACTGTGGTCTGTGCCAGTGCTTTATTCTGAGACTCAAACAGGTAGTGCAATGTGTTCAGGAGGTCCCTTTTATCAGTTTCACTCCCTGTGTTCCCAATCTGTCCTTCAACCTTCTCCTTCACCCAGTCAATCGCTCGGCAGGTGGTTTGATGAAGAAATGGACCCAGAAACTCCTCCAGGGGCCGTGCAGCCTGTGGGGCGGAGAGACCAGCAACAAAACGGAGAAATATCTCAAATCGCCCATCTTCCTTGCTGTGGACTTCTCGAAGGAGTTTCAGGATGACCCCGGGATCTGGAGTCAGGAATTGTGCGAGTGCAGCTACAAACTCTTGGATGGTGAGGTGCGGGAATGTGTACACCACGCTCTGGGCAGAATCATCTCTCTCCAAAAGTTCCATCATGAACCCAGACAGGAACTGGGAAGGTTGCAGATTGTACTTGATCAAATCTCCATTTCCAAACACAATCTTCTTCTCGGAGACTCCTGTGAAGGCCATCTCACCAATCTTCAGTAACACATCACGGGGGCTTTCAATTTCTCGGCCATGGTTTTTCAGAAAGTTGTAAATATAGTAGGAATATAGTTGGGTGATGGTCTTGGGAACTTGCTGCTGTTTCCAGTCTCTTTGGGTGAAGAAGGGACCCAGTGCCAGACCGAGGATCCAGCAGTAGGAAGGGTTGTAGCACATGGTGTACAGGATCTCGTTCTCCTCCACGTGTTTGAAAACAGCTGCTGCCACCGTCTGATCTTCAAAACACTTGTTGAAATATTCCTTCCGTTCTTCACCAACAAATCCCAGGATTTCAGCCCAGACACGGATCTCAGCCTTTTCCAGTAAATGTAATGCAGTGGGGCGGCTCGTCACTAGCACTGAACATCCTGGGAGCAGCTTTTTCTGAATTAAACTGTACACAATGTCAGACACGTCACAGGGGAACTCGGGGTCCATGCACATATATGGAGGTGGTGTATCTGTTGGATTGTCAGCAAAATTGATACTGTCCTTGAATTCATTCAAACTATCGAATATGAAGAGCAAGCTGGCTGGATTCTTCCAGAGCTCTTCCAGAATATTTGCCAGGTAAGGATAGGAAACCAGAATCAGATCCTTCAGTGTTGTTTTGCAGTTAACGGCGTTCAAATCGCGGAATTTAAAACTGAAAACAAATTGAAAGTGCGGGTATATTTTCCCAGTGGCCCAGTCATAAACTAGTTTTTGTACCATTGTCGTTTTCCCAATTCCCGGATCTCCACTGACAACCGCTGAACATCCTGAATTAAATTGCACAACATCTCCCTTTGTTGTATGGAGCAAACCTACTTCTTGGGAAAAACTACTTCGGAACAATTGATCCATGCGGATCTTTTCCAGTTCTTTCTGGAGATGCATCTCTCTGTATTCTTCATGCTCCTTGCCACGTGCCAGCAGTTCAGGCTCGACCAGTTTCCGATGACGAATAGGAGAAATGATTGTCAGCTCAGTGTATCGGTCATCCAACTGGGAAATCTTCACCTTCTCCTTTATTAGAATAGTCTTCATTTCAATTGTTTTGTTTTGCTGTCGGAGTTTTTCCTTGTGTTGCTGTTGAGCATCTTCAATGAAAACAGACAGATGTAAAACCGCTTTATCTGATAGGAGATTGCAACACTATTTAATTTACAGTTTGCATATGACTCACTCCTGAAAATAGAAACAGTTGATGAGAATGTCAGTATGACAATATTAACCTGCAATGTCATTGGGACTGAACAACCCAAATTGGAATAAGTCTTACATGGAACAATGGAATTGTTAATCTATGGGTTATAGTGGAAACACAGTTCATAAACATTGGAAATTTTGTAGTGGGCGATATTGCAAGAGAGAGTACAAATGGAACTACATTATACTGTTGTTGTGTTTACTCATTGTCAGACCATTAGGGCCATCATGTGCAGTTTTGGTCTCCTAGTTATAGATAGAACATTATTGTACTTCAGAAGGTGCAGATGCCAACCACAAATATTTTTGTCAGGCACTTTGTTGATAGACTATGTGAAAATCTACAGCTGCATTGCCTTCGATTTTCGACTTTTGCTGATAGTTTGAAACTAGCGATACCAGATCGCCCGATTTTGCGTTCTATTGGAATCAATTGCCAAAAGTTAAAATGTATCCCCTCTATTACCAAGTTACCTGGAACTGTTACTGAAAGTAGGCAAAATTCCAATAAACAAGAGCTTCATTGAATCCACAATACTATCCATAACCTTCCTCCCAGAATAATGTTATATTATGTGGAAATCCATTCATTTACTCCGATCGTGTGTGTGTAGGGAAGGGGAGGGGTGGCTGGATTAGATTGTGCCCAGATATGGCCCTTATGTGACTCCAATACTATTTCAATGGAGACAAACATAACAATTAACAGCTCGACCTGGCCTATTTCACCTTCCACAAACTTATAAACTAAAATGGTACAATTTTAAAGCGGGTGCAGGAACAGAATGACCTCGGGGTGTAGTACACAAACCGTTGAACACAAGAACATAAGAAATAGGAGCAGGAGTAGGCCATTCGGCCCTTCGATCCAGCTCCGCCATTCAATAAGATCATGGCTGATCTTCTGCCTCAACTCCATTCACCGGCCCTATCGCCATATCCCTTGATGACTTTACTAGTCAGAAATCTATCGACTTCTGTTTTGAATATACCCAATGACTGAGCCTCCACAGCCCTCTGGGGTAGAGAATTCCAAAGATTTACCACCCTCTGAATAAATTTCTTCTCATCTCAGTCGTGAATGGCCTACCCTTTATCCTGAGGCTGTGGCCCCTGGTTCTAGACTCCCCAGCCAAGGGAAATATTCTCCCAGCATATCAAGCCCTGCAATAATTTTGTATGCTTCAATGAGATCCCCTCTCATTCTTCTGAATTAAAGAGAATACAGGCCCAGTTTACTCAATCTCTCCTCATACGACAGTCCCGCCATCCCAGGAATCAATCTCGTGAACCTTCGTTGCACTCCCTCTATGGCAAGTATATCCTTCCTTAGGTAAGGAGACCAACATTGTACACAGTACTCCAGGTGTGGTCTCACCAAGGCCCTATATAATTGGAGTAAGACTTCTTTACTCCTGTACTCAAATTCTCTTGTAATGAAGACCAGCACACCATTTGCCTTCCTAATGGCTTGCTGCACCTGCACATTCACTTTCAGTGACTCATGTACAAGGACACCCAGGTCCCTTTGAACATCTGCATTCCCCAATCTTTCACCATTGAGGAAATACTCTGCCTTTCTGTTTTTTCTACCAAAGTGGATAACTTCACATTTATCCACATTAT
Organism: Squalus acanthias; assembly: GCA_030390025.1. Classification (NCBI taxonomy): domain Eukaryota; kingdom Metazoa; phylum Chordata; class Chondrichthyes; order Squaliformes; family Squalidae; genus Squalus; species Squalus acanthias. Next base: position 212,391 of record JASTWF010000713.1, read on the forward strand.
ATTCCATCTGCCATGTTCTCGCCCATTCACTGAGCCGGTCGAGATCCCCTTGAAGCCTCTTCACATCCTCTTCACAACTGACACTGCCACCTAGCTTTGTATCATCAGCAAATTTGGAAATGTTACATTTAGTCCCCTCATCCAAATCATTGATATAGATTGTGAATAGCTGGGGCCCAAGCACCGATCCTTGTGTTACCCCACTAGTCACAGCCTGCCATCCTGAAAAAGACATGTTTATCCCTACTCTTTGAAGGTGGTAGGACAAGTTGATGAGGCTGTTAAAAACATATACAGGATCATGGGTTTTTACATAGAGGCAGAGAGTGCAAAAACAAGGAAGTTATGGTAAAGCTTTATAAATCACGCTCAGGTCTGAGCTGGAGTATTGCGTCCCACTCTGGGTACCACACATTAGGAAGGTGGTCAAGGTTTTGGAGAGGGTGAGGAGCAGATTTACTTGAATGGTACCAGGGGTGAGGGAGCATGAATGTTATAATGGGACCAGATAGTGTAAATAAACATAGACTGTTTCCACTGGCATGTGGGTCGGTAACCAGAGGACACAGATTTATGGTCATTGACAAATGAACCAGAGGGAAGGTGAAGGTAATAAAGAAGATGAAGGCAGCGAGTTGTTCTGGTCTGGAATGCACTGCCTGAAAGGCTGGTGGAAGCAGATTCAATAGTAACTTTCACAAGGAAATTGGAAATATATTTGAAAAGGAAAACATTGCAGGGCTGTAGGGAAGGAGCAGGGGAGTGGGATAATTGGATAGCTCTTTAAAAGAGCTGGCAATGGGAACAATAAACCGAATGGCCTTCTTTGTGCTGGAGGATTCGATCATGCCACAATTCAACTGTCGAATGAACTCCCAACACGGTTGATTTTATCTCTAATTATCGCTGTTCAAAACTCAGCTGAATTTCTGACTTTTCAATGTTGCTGACATTTCCTGACAAGAGAGGCCTGGCCATGACAACAGCTGGATAACCAGCAGGAGCAGAGCCAACATCTGCAAATTTACAATTTACTCCGACCTTAGCACGAATTGCAACTTCAATCCAGGTCGAATTTGAGATGAACGACAAATGCAAACATAGTTCGATTCTGTCGCCCTGCTCCTTGAACTTTTGTTTCTGAGAGGGGTGAAATTGGACATGAGGCAGGGAAGTAAGACAAGCGAAATTACATTTGCCCACAGTTACACGACACGCCCGATATTCAGTTCTATTGAAGTCAGTGGAAGGGAATACCAGCGGAGCGGGACAGGCGACCAATGCGTTACAGCATGTTTGGCATCGCCGCCCATTTCCAAGTTCACCCTCCTAGAAATCTGTAAGCAAATGGTCAGCGTCAAACCTTTGATCAACAGCAGTGAAATAAACTGCAATCAATTTCCATTTCATGACATACCCTTCAGCTGATCGGGTACTTCTGATATCCCGTCTGTGATGATTGCATAATGTGACAGATCAGAACCTGTTTAAACCAAATCATTTCAATTAACTCAAATATGCATACAATGTAACAAGAATATGTAGTTGTAGATCTGAAATTAAATTCAGTGTGTGATTATACGGTACCGTGTTCCTCTATTTCTTTCAGTATTTTGTCCAACTTTGGTACCCCATGGCGCATTTTCACAAATGATTCCCACATCGCCCTCCGGGCCCCAGAACCTTTCTCCATCACCAGATTCAGAAGAAGTTTGGAACTTTCAGCCTTGTCTCCATTGTCCGCAAGCTCAGTGACTTTCTGCAAAGAACAAGAACTAATATATTGAGGAGCAGAGTGAAGGTCATAAAGTGAAACTGTGGAGAGAAAGGATCTTCCCGCCATGCTGTTCCACTGGTTTTAACGGAGGTGAAAGAATCCAATCAGTGGGATGTGTACTGATTTATTCTGGTCAAGAGCTGAATATTATCTAAACATGTTGCTCCAGTGATAGAAGGGACACACGAACAGGAAATGAGCTTGTACAGTGTGAAGTTCTGCCAGAGTCTGAGAATCACCCAGGTTATGGTTCAGGATATCAACCCCACGATACACCGGACTGCGGCTCGCATTCTGCACACAATACTTACCCTCCCAGATGTGTCTCCCACAGCTGCTTGCTCTTCTTTCAAATGTCTACAAGTAAACCAACAACTATACGCTCAATTACTGCTGATTTTCAGTGGTAATATATGATTATTTTTCATTGATTGTGCATTATTCATTAACCATGGGCCTATTGCAGATGGATCAATCAGCTGAACACGGTGAGTTTTAAAGTTACAACGTAGGGACTGCCTAAATATCAACCCATTCCCAACTTGCCCTATTCAACTTGATTATCAACATATCCATTCACCGCCATAATCCCTATAAACACGAGATTATGTTCGCTGCATTGGTACTAGTGGGAAATCTGCTGCACAAGGTCATTGTACTGTGAATGGGATGACCATTGGTCTCGCTGAAGGTTTATATTCACAGTCCAAGGTCCACAGGCTGTACACAACCAGATTGTTTATAGCCCTCAACATTTACAATACCTGCATCCTGCCTCTTTTTCCTGCAATTAAAACATTTCGGATATGTGATATGAGTCTTCCATCCTGGCGTGTTTGTCCTGTCTTGTTTGTTCTCAGATATTGAAAGAAAGAATTGTATTTAAAGAGCTCTTTCACAACCTCAAGCGGTCCCAAAGTGCTTTACAGCCAATGAAGTACTTTTGAAGTGTAATCACTGTTGTAATGTAGGAAACGCAACAGCAATGTGATAATTACCAGGTACACTGTTTTAGTGATGCTGATTGAGGGATAAAAATTGGCCAGGACACCCCTGCTCCTTTTCGAAATAGTGCCACAGGACCTTTTCCATCCACCTGAGAGCAGCAGATGGGGCCTTGATTTAACGTTTCTTCTGAAAGACGCCACCTCTGACAGTGCAGCACTCCCTCAGTACTCCACTGTAATGTCAGCCTAGATTTTTGTGCTCAAGTCTCTGGAGTGGGACTTGAACCCACAACCTTCTGATTCAGAGGTGAGAGTGCTACCCACGGAGCCACAGCTGACACTTGGAATATTGCTATACTTTGAAGCATTGCACAGTCTGGTGGTGGCCTCAGCATTGGTCTGCACACTCAATGTCCACAGAGATCCTCCCTGATTGAATAGATCGATTTCACCAAAAGAAACCAACACAGCTGATCTCATTTAACTTTCACCATGTTGAAATTCATCAAACTCACTGTGTGTTCCTCCCACTTACCTGATGTTCTTGCCCATTAAAATGTTCCTCGTACGTTAACACCAGGCTGACGCCCCTCACCCCTTCTTCAATCGCCTGCTCTATTCTGTCCCGGTAGAACATCGTCACCTTGTCCAGGTCACAATCGGTGAAATTTTCAAGGCACTGGGAGACGGGATCTGTGAACAAAGTGTATAAATATATTTACACAAAAGTAAAATACTGCGGACGCTGGGAATGTGAAATAAAAACCAGAAAATGCTGGGAAGACTCAGCAGGTCAGGCATCCGTGTAGAGAGACAGACAGACAGACAACCTGATCAGGTCGATGACCTTTCGTCAGAAATCTAAATATATTTATTGCATCATTGAAGGTCGCATTTTCATTGTGATAAACACTTTCAGTTTGGTCAACATACTAAATATTAATGAAATCTCGGAGACATGGGGCAATTTTAAGTTGGGGCAATCGGGTAAAATGGATGATATTGAATTAGCCGCCCGTTACACACCCCGCCCGGTTTTCCTTTCCAATGTGAATGGAAACGAAAATTAGTGGGTGTATAATGGGCGGCCAATTCGATATTGGCCACTTTATGCTATCGCTCAAAGTTCAAATCACCCCATTATACTGGTAAGTATTGACAAGGTGCTGCTCAGTAAAGGAGTACTACACAGATCTAGTTGTTTGGTGCCATTTGTATATCGAGATGTCAGTGCAGGACATGTGGGTGGATCACAGCTAAAACCTTTCACAAATTGAACACTGGGTTGTTCTGTGACTTCTGTAGAAGCAGCGAGTGATCATTTGGGGAGAACAATAAATGTAAGTGAAACACAGAGCTTTTGGGACTTATGATTTATGTCACGATCAGACTCTAGAACACTTGCTTCAGTTTCATGTAGTGCTTGGGGTATCATACTGTACCTCCAGGACTTGGGATACACTTATAGAAAGATATATGGGCTTGAACTAATCTTTTAACTAATTGAGATTTTAAACTCTCGGAACTCAACACATAATGTATATTAGTAAAATCTAGATTTGAAACAATCATCAAGATGTTTATATTAATCAGAGTGATACATATTTGGGATAAACCGCTCGATAGACCAGCAGAGACAAGATTAATGAGGTTGTTTAACATAAAGCTGGATGCTAAGCTGGGAGGACTCAGCTATTAGAGGGATTTATAGGCATTACTTCGCAATGGAAGTTTTGCCCTATCCCTTCCCTGACCTCCCTTATGTTCCAACATTGGAACATAGGGAGGGGAGTAGGCCATTTAGCCCCTCGAGCCTGTTCCACCATTCATTGAGACCATGGCTGATCTAACTCCATATACCTGCCTTTGCCCCATACCTTTGGTTAACAAAAATCTATCAATCTGATTTAAAATTAACATTTGATCTCGCCTCCATTGCCATTTGCAGAAGAGAGTGCCCAACTTCTAACCCCTTTGTGTGTAGAAGTGCTTACTAATTTCACTCCTGAAAGGTTTGGCTCTAACTTTTAGAATATGCCCCTTAGTCCTAGACTCCCCAACCAGCGGAATCAGTTTCTCTGTTTACCCGATCTGTTCCCCTTAATATCTTGAAAATTTCAATCATATCACTCCTTAACCTTCTGAACTCTAGGGAATACAACCCTAATTTCACCTTGTAACTTAACCCTTGAAGTCCGGGTTATCATTTTGGTAAACCTACGCTGTCTATCCTTCCTAAAGGTGTGGTGCCCAGAACTGCTCACAGTACTCCAGGTGTGGTCTAACCAGGGCTTTGTATAGCTGCAGCATACTTCGACCCACTTGCATTCTAGTCCTGTAGATATAAAGGCCATTAGCCTTTTCGATTATTTTCTGTACCTGTTCATTACATTTTAATGATCTATGTACCTGGATCACCAAGTCTCTTTGGACCTCCACTGTTTTTAGCCTTTCACCATTTAGAAAAGATCCTGTTCTATCCTTATTAATGTCCAAAGTGGATGACCTCACATTTGCCTACATTGAAATCCATTTAACACAGTTTAGCCCATTCACTTAATTGATCACTATCTCTTTGTAATTTTATTCTTTCAACTACACTGCCTACAATGCCGTCTATCTTTGTGTCATCGGTAAATTTGGATGTGGCTTTCTATCTCATTATCCAAGATGTTAATAAGTACAGTGAATAGTTGAGGCCTCAAGACAGATCCTTGCGGGACACCACTAGTCACATCCTGCCAATTAGAGTACCTGCCCATTATCCCTACTCTGTCTCCTGCCGCTCAGCCAATTTCCTGAACAGGTCAATAATTTGCCTTCAATTCCATGGGCTTCAACTTGAGCCAAGTCACTTATGAGGGACTTTATCAAAAGCCTTCTGAAAGTCCATATGAATAACATCCATAGACATTCCCCTGTCCACTACTTTAGTCACTTCTTCAAAAAAATTCGATCAGGTTCGTCAGGCATGAGCTGCCTTTTACAAATCCATGCTGGGACTCAGGTCAGCTGAAATGTGTTCAGTCACCCTATCCTTAATTATAGACTCGAGTAATTTCCCCAACAATAGATGTTAGGCTAACTGGTCTAGAATACCCTGATTTCCCCCTCTCGCCATTCTTAAATAGCAGAGTGACATGAACAATTTTCCAATATATATGAACGGTTCCTGAATCGAGAGAACTTTGGAAGATTATAGTTAGGGCATCCAATGTGCTCACCTACACTCTTTCAACCCTGGGATGGAAACCATCTGGCCCTGGGGATTTGTCACTCTTTAGTGCCATTATTTTCTTCATTACTGTTATTTGCTTACGTAAATTTTGTTGAGACCCTGTCCCTGATGCAGTATCAGTTTCCTTGGGCTTTCTGGCATGCTATCCTCTTCCTCCACTGTAAATACTGATGCAAAGTAATTATTCAACATGTCCACCATTTCCTTATCATTGACAAGATCACTTAAGCACAGTTTAAGTGCACTTGTAGGCAATGCGAATGAAGATGATCATTGCTGTCAATCAAATCCATTGCACCCCTGACACGATGCAGAAATTTCAAATCATTCCCAATCAACTGGGATCATTTGTTCTGATACATCTGATATTTAGCTGGTGTTCATATCAATTGCCCATATTAAACACGCTGCCAATGCTTCTTGTGTAAACTGCAAGTTATTGTTTAAAATCTGAACCTGATGCTCTGATCCTATTATTTTGAAGATTCATACACTGCAGCCACCTGCCTGTGTCTGTTTCAGTTCCGTTTGGATTGTGTTTCTGATTCGGATCCTCAGCCATGGTGATTTCAGTTGTTGTGAAGCTTTCCGCAAAGTCCTGAAACAGAAAGTTGTTCCATGTTCCATTTGGTGAGTCGGTTAAGAGAACTTAAACAGAAGGTTTCGACTGAGAAGTACATGAGGATGTTGCACCATTACAAGTATGTACCTTTGCAGCTAATGTTAAAGAATACACTCGGAGGTGGTGAATCTTGGACAGTGAGCTCAGGACATTGGTATCTTCGTGCCCTACAATGTGACAGACCCATGCTCTATGGAACAGATCACTGTTGAGCTTCAGGCACAGGGGGTGAAATTGGACATGAGCCGGGTCACAAAACATGCAGGATCGCATTTGCCGACCGTTATACGGCTCCCCTGATATTCATTTCTATTGAAGTTGATGGAACTGAATATCGCGAGGAGCGTAAAACAACACCCATGCGACACCGCCTGTTATGCATCCCAACCCAGAACCCATTTCACCCCACCATTTTTGTACCATCAAATGCAGATACATATTCCCTGTGCTGATCCCGAACATTGCCACAACTCCAAGCTCACACGGACTCCACTTTCTTAGGGCAACTAGGGTGGGGCAATAAATGCTGCCTTGCCAAAGTTGCCTTCTTCCTAAGAAGCTCAACATCATCCAGAACAAAACAATTTGCTTGATTGGAAGGTAGCAAATGTAACCCCACGATTCAAGGAGGCAGAGAGAAAACAGGGAACTACAGGCCAGTGAGCCTGACATCAGTTGTCAGGAAAATGCTGGGATCCATTAAGGAAGAGGTAATGGGGCACTTAGAAAATCATAATAAGATTAAGTAGAGTCAACATGGTTTTATGAAAGCGAAATTGTGTTTAACAAATTTAATCCAGTTTTTTTGAGGATGTAACTAGCAGGGTAGATAAAGGGCAACCAGTGGATGTACAGTAGTATATTGGGATTGCCAAAAGGCATTCGATAAGGTGCCACATAAAAGGTTGCTATGCAAGATAAGGGCTCATGGGGTTGGGGGTAATATATTAACAAGGATAGAGGATTGGTTAATGGACAGAAACCAGAGTAGGGATAAACAGGTCATTTTCAGGTTGGCAGGCTGTGACTAGTGGGGTGCCGCAAGGACCAGTGCTTTGGCTTCAGCTAGTTACAATCTATATTAATGACTTAGATGAGGGGACCGAGTGCAATGCATCCACGTTTGCTGACGATACAAAGTTAGGTGGGAAAGTAAGCTATGAAGAGAACACAAAGAGCCTGCAATGGAATATAGACAGGTTAAGTAGTGGGCAGATGGAGTATAATGTGAGGTTATTCAGTTTGGTAGGAAGAATAGAAAAACAGAATACTTTTTAAATGGTGAGAAACTATTAAATGTTGGTGTTCAGAGAGATTTGGGTGTCCTCGGACAGGAAACACAGAAAGCTAGCATGGAGGTACAGCAAGCAATCAGGAAGGCAAATTACATGTTGGCCTTCATTGCAAGGGGATTGGAGTACAAGAGTGAGGAAGTCTTACTACAATTGTACTGGGCTTTGGTGGGACCACACCTTGAGTACTGTGCACAGTTTTGGTCTCCTTATCTGAGAAATGACATACTTGCCTTGGCGGCAGTGCAACGAAGCTTCACTAGATTACATAGAAAACATAGAAGATAGGAGCAGGAGTAGGCCATTCGGCCCCTCGAGCCTGTTCCGCCATTTAATGAATTCATGGCTGATCATCCAAATTCAGTACCCTGTCCCTGCTTTCTCCCCATATCCCTTGGTCCCTTTAGCCTTAAGAAATATATATAACTCCTTCTTGAATATATTTAATGAATTGGCCTCAACTGCCTTCTGTGGTAGAGAATTCCACAGGTTCACCACTCTCTGGGTGATTAAATTCCTACTCATCTCAGTCCTAAATGGTTTACCCCTTATCCTTAGACTGTGACCTCTGGTCCTGGACTCCCCCGCCATTGGGAACATCCTTCCTGCATCTAGTCTGTCTAGTCCTGTTAGAATTTTATAAGTTTCAATGAGATCCCCTCTCATTCTTCTAAACTCTAGCGAATATAAGCCTAATTGACCCAATCTCTCTTCATACATAATTCCTGCCATCCCAGGTATCAGTCTGGTGAAACTTCGCTGCACTCCCTCCATGGCTAGGAACATCCTTCCTCAGATAAGGCGACCAAAACTGCACACAATACTCAGGCGGGGTTTCACCAAGGCCCTGTACAACTGCAGCAAGACATCTTTGTTCCTGTACTCGAACCCTTTCGCTATGAAGGCCGACATACCATTTGCCTTCTTAACTGCCTGCTGCACCTGCATGCTTACCTTCAGCAACTGGTGCACAAGGACACCCAAGTCTCATTGCACTTCCCCTTTTCCCAATCTATTGCCGTTCAGATAACAATCTGACTTCCTGTTTTTGCCACCAAAGTAGATAACCTCACATTTATCCACATCATACTGCATCTGCCCAATCACCCAACCTGTCCAAATCATACTGGAGTTTCTCTGCATCCTCCTCACAGCACACACGCCCACCCAGCTTTGTGTCATCTGCAAACTTGGAGATATTGCATCTAGTTCCCTTGTCTGGATCATTAATATATATTGTGAATAGCTAGTGTCCTTGCAGCGATCCCTGCGGTGCCCCACTAGTCACTGCCTGCCACACGGAAAAAGACCAGTTTATTCCAACTCTTTGCTTCCTGTCTGCCAACCAGTTCTCTATCCAAGTCAGTACCTTACCCCCAATCACATGTGCTTTAACTTTGCAAGCCAATCTCTTATGCGGGACCTTATCGAAAGCCTTCTGAAAGTCCAAATACACCACATCCACTGGTTCTCCCTTATCTATTCTACCAGTTACATCCTCAAAAAATTCCAGTAGCTTAGTCAAGCATGATTTACCTTTTGTAAATCCATGTTGACTTTATCCGATGCTGTCACTGTTTTCCAAGTGCTCTGCTATTACATCTTTTATAATGGATTCTAGCATTTTCCCCACTACCGATGTCAGGCTTATAATTCCCCGTTTTCTCTCTATCACCTTTTTTAAATAGTGGGGTTACATTAGCTACCCTCCAATCCATGGGAACTGTTCCAGAGTCTATAGAATTTTGAAAGATGACCAGCAATGCATCTACTATTTCTCAGGCCACTTCCTTAAGTACCCTAGGATGTAGATTATCAGGCCCTGGGGATTTATCGGCCTTCAATCCCGTCAATTTCCCTAACACCATTTCCCTACAAATACTGATTTCATTCAATTCCTCCCTCTCATTTGACCCTATGTTCCCAACATCTCTGGGAGGTTATTTGTGTCCTCCTTTGTGAAGACAGAACCAAAGTCTGTATTTAATTGGTCTGCCATTTCTTTGTTCCCCATTATTAATTCCCCTGATTCTGACTGCAAGGGACCTACGCTTGACTTCGCCAATCTTTTTCTCTTCACGTTCCTGGGATGAGAGGGCTGTCCTATGAGGAGAGATGGTGTAGAATGGGCCGATACTCTCTGGAGTTTAGAAGAATAAGAGGTGATCTCATTGAAACATACATGATTCCGAGGGGGATTGACAAGATAGATGCTGAGAGGTTGTTTCCCTGGCTGGAAAGTGTAGCACTAGGGGGCATAGTCTCAGGATAAGGGGTCAGTATTTAATACTGAGATGAGGAGAATTTCTTCACTCAGAGGGTTGTGACTCTTTGGAATTACCTACCCTAAAGGGCTGTGGATGCTGAGTCTTTGAGTATATTCAAGGATGAGATAGACAGATTTTTGGACTCTCCGGGAATGAAGTGATATGGAGATCGGGCGGGAAAGTGGAGTTGAGGATGAAGATCAGCCATGAACTTATTGAAAGGCAGAGCAGGCTCGAAGGCCTGAATGGCTTACTCCTGCTGCTAATTCTTATGTTGTGTTCCCATCCAACAACTTCAACATTCAATCCCTCCACCACCGGCGTACCATGGCTGCAGTGTACCCCATCTACAAGATGCACTGCAGCAACTTGCCAAGGCTTCTCCGGCAGCACCTTCCAAACCCACAAACTCCACCAGTTAAAAGGACATGGGCAGCAGGTGAATGGGGTTACCATCACCTCGAACTTCCCCACCAAGTCACCAATTATCCCATCTTGGACTCACTTCAGTGTTCTATCTTCGCCGCTGGGTCAAAATCCACACAGAGGAAGAAATCTCCAGGTACTAACCGCTCTCTGACTGAGCTGCAAAGAACGAGTAATGATTTGTGGCATTACTGGGGTGGAGTAAATCTCCAGACTTCGTGCTCCCTATCGCTGAACCCTCTTATAAAGTGTGTGCTGGAGAAGGATTGTGGGGAACAGGACCGGGCTGAGCTGTGACACCCCCAGTGTTATATAGACTATCCTCGGTCACTGAGCGCATGTTTAGAGAATGGCACCATCCGCGAGAGAGAGAGGAGCTCTCCGGGCGCAGGGCAACATATCCCACATGTAAAATCGGCATTAAATCTGACAAACCAGGGGACGAATTGCAGATGGACACAAACCTCAATCTCAGAAGGTGCATTTCACTTAACTTGATCCGACAGGATATTGTTTGTCTCTCAATTTACAGAGTCTGAAAGTTGTCCCTTTGTTATGGTGTTGTAGCTAAGCGAGAGCTTGTTCCTGGCTTTCTTCAGTAAATCATAGATAGTAAATGGAGTCATTTCTTGGTATGCAAGATATGCACCAGACCCCACCCTATGTGCAACATTTGCTTGCAGCCCCTGAGGCTCTTTTTCACCTTAAACATTCCTCATTGTTTTCGAAAAGGAGGAAGTGCTTCTAGTCAAAGTAAATCAACAGGTCTGAAATAGGAGGCCATTCAGCCCCTCGAGCCTAATGCATAGAAACAGGAGGAGGCCATTCAGCCCCTCGAACCAGTTACATAGAAACAGGAGGAGGCCATTCAGCCCCACGACCAGTACATGGAAAACAGGAGACCACATTCAGCCCCACAAACAAGTTACATGGAAACAGGAGACCACCATCAGCCCTCGAACAAGTTACATGGAAACAGGAGACCACCATTCAGCCCCTCGAACAAGTTACATAGAAACAGCAGGAGGCCATTCAGCCCCTGATATATAGGAACAGGGTTTGGTCATTCAGCCCCTCTAGACTGTTACAGATGCTGAATGTTTCCAGCATTTTCTGTTCTTATTTCCGATTTCCAGCATCCACAGTATTTTGATTTTGTTTTAATTATTAAAACTCCCACCGATTACCTGATGCTTGGCCTGAGGGGGTTTTCATTATCAAGGGTGCTGAGTATTTAATGAGGGGAGGGGCCGCGGCTAAACCCAGTGGGTGGAAACCGCCAGAGATCGTGTTCCTGGTGCCCCGTCCCCCAAACCTTCTTGAAAGAGAGAGAGTGCGTGTGGGGAGGATGGTGGGGAACAGGAGGGTCTGAGCCGTGAAGCCTCAGAGCAAAATAAACAGCTCTCAGTCAGTGTCTGAACGCAGTCTTAAAACTGGCCCGCATTCCTGAGCAGCTCCGGGCGGACATCGGCTTTACCACAGGGTGGGCAAGGGGGAGAATGTGGACAAACAAAGACATTTAGAGTTTACATTACCCTGACCTTTCACTACCAAATCCCCCCCATCCTTAGTCACCTCACATGCTCTCCCCCTTCAGTTCCTGTCACTTCCCACATCTATTCACTCCTCCTCTCCCTGTTATACCTCTTCTCTCCCCTCTCGTTTTACCCACACCTCCTCCCAACCATCACCCTCCTAACCCTCCGCCCATATCACCCTCCCTACCTTCCACCCTCCCCCTTCCTCTCCCCACCTTCTTCTGCTCCCTATTCCTCCTTCTGTGCCCTGCAATCCCCCTCACCTGCTTCCCGACCTCTCACTGGCCCTTCCTCTCCCCCTCCTACACAACCTCCTCTCCCTATCACAACCCGTCCTGTCCCATCCCCCGATATCTGTGCTCCTCTAATTCTGGACTCTGGAGCATCCCCGATTTTAATCACTCCACCATTGGTGGCCGTGCCTTCAGCTGCCTCGGCCCTAAGCTGTGAAATTCCTTCCCTAAACCTCTCCTCCTTTAAGACACTACTTAAAAACCTCTTTGACTAAGCTTTTGATCATCTGCTCCAATATCTCCTTTGGTAGCTCGGTTGTCCTATTTTGTATTATACTGCTCCTGTGAAGCTCTTTGGGACGATTTAGGCGGAAGGAGGTGGGGAGAGGAAGGGAGACGGTGCCAGGGAGGGTGATGGAAGAGAGAAGTGGCATAAAACGGAGAGGAGTGAATAGATGTGGGAAGTGAGAGTGACTGAAGGGCCGAGAGCATGGTGAGGTGACCGGGGGGGGGGGGGGGGGGAGGGGGAGGGGGGGGGGGGAGGGGGAGGGGGTGGGAGAGAGGAGACATTAAAAGGCGCTATATAAATAGTTGTTGTACTATAATTTCGTCCGGAGCAGGTTGGTCCCGCCTGTGAGCATTTCAAATATAAAACCGACCCCAAATGATGCGGTGAGTGAACACACTGCCAGTTATTGTTCAAAAACAAATCCCGAGAGAGGAAGAAGGCTTTAGGGAGACACCGCGGTCTGTCTGAGCTGCCGAGGATGGGGTAACACTCTGAATCATCTCACTCCATCACTCTGAAGATTGAGAAGGGCGGTGCAGAACAGGAGCGGGCTGGTCCCCGGGACCCTCGCTGTTAAACAGAGCCTCTGCCCTGGGTCACTGTCCGAGCGCTCACTGAGAGAATGGCTAGAGCCGGGGGGAGAGGGGCCCGGGGAACATCATCTCCCCGGGATACACCGGCTTTAAACAGGGAGATTAAAGTTAGACACAGGCTGCAAACTTACATGAACCTTACCCAGGGACCCGCAGATTCTCCTTTCGTGTGCAAGCCTGCCAGTTCTGGCTTTGTAAAACTCTTTGCCACCAATCAGGAGGCTTGTTCCCTGTTTTCTGTCTGCCAATCACAGTTTGGTATTTGGAGTGATCTTGTTATTTGAGATTTGAGCCAATCTCCGCCCTCTGACTGGAAGCTGCTGTTTCAAAATACTCATCGAACCGGTTTGACAACTCGTTTAATTATGAACAAAGTTAGTTAAAAACAATTCTTTATGTATTAATTGTCATAATTTAAGTATTAACCCAATAAAAGAGACCCATCTCGAGGAACGCCTCTATCTGGGACTTTATGAACCGTTCACGGATTCCCTGCTGTTTGATTTTTCAGACCAACAACTCAGAGCTGGTGTTTCAGTGCGGGGAGGGCGAGCCGCCTCGAGGGCCAAGACATTAACCATTTAACTGCTGAATGACGGTGTCCTTGAATGGGGAGGAATGATGTCTCCTGTCCTTCTCTCATGTGACTGGATGGAATTCAGTGCCGCTCCCCTGTTCACCCATCACCCCTGTGCTCACTGACCTACATTGACTCCCGGTCCAGCAACGCCTCGATTTTAAAGTTCTCATCCATGGCCTCGCTCCTCCCTATCTCGGTAACCTCCTCCAGCCCTACAACCATCCGAGATCTCTGCACTCCTCCAATTCTGGTCTCTTGTACATTCCCGATTCCTTCATCCCTCCATTGGCCTTCAGCTGGCTGGGCCCCAAGCCCTGGAATTCCCTCTCCGCCTCTCTCTCCTCCTTTAACACTGTCTTTACAACCTCCTCAATGGTCACCTGTCCTAATATCTCCTTAGGTGACTCAGTGTCAAGGTCTTTTCAGATAACGCTCCTGTAAAGGAGCTCCGGAAGTTTTACTCATTTAAAGGAGCTGCAGAAAGAATTCGTAATGTTGTTCTGAGACAGTGAATAGACAGGGGGCGGTTCAGTCCCAGACAGGGGGGGG